>JACEFZ010004069.1:0-15000 GCA_014155875.1 Cepaea nemoralis | reverse complement strand
ACAAGGTGTTTGATACATGGTGTTTGATTCAAGATGTTTGTTTGTTACAAGGTGTTTGATACTAATTGTTTAATACAAGGTATTTGTTACAGGGTGTTTGCTACAAGATGTTTGATACAATGTTTTTGATATAAGGTGTTTGATACAAGGTGTTTGATACAAGGTGTTTGATACACGGTGTTTGATACAAAGTGTTTGATACAATGTGTTTGGTTTGATACATGGTGTTGGATTGATACAATGCGTTTGTTACAAGGTGTTTACTACAAGGTGTTTGATACATGGTGTTTGATTCAAGATGTTTGTTTGTTACAAGGTGTTTGATACTAATTGTTTAATACAAGGTATTTGTTACAGGGTGTTTGCTACAAGATGTTTGATACTATGTTTTTGATATAAGGTGTTTGATACAAGGTGTTTGAAGCTAGATGTTTGTTTGATACAATGTGTTTGCCCGATTTAAGGTGTTTGTTTGGCCCACGTGACAGTAATGCGCCTGTGATGATGTTGCTGACACTGCTGTCGCCAAGTTTACAGCTTCTGTGATATTCTTGGGCTGGGGGAGCTATTTCACGCCTCGAAAGCCAAGCTCTATGAGGGTGAATCCGTTTACACGTTCACAGAATAATCGGGTGTTGACGTATCCAGTCGGGTGTTGACGTATTCAGTCGGGTGTTGACGTATCAAGTCGGGTGTTGACATTCGGATGTTGAAGTTCGGCTGTTGACGTATCCAGTCGGGTGTTGTCGTATCCAGTCGGGTGTTGTCGTATCCAGTCGGGTGTTCCCGTACCCAGTCGGGTGTTGACGTATAAAGTCGGGTGTCGACGTATCCAGTCGGGTGTTGACGTATCCAGTAGGGTGTTGACGTACCCAGTCGGGTGTTGTCGTATCCAGTCGGGTGTTGACGTATCCAGTCGGGTGTTGACGTACCCAGTCGGGTGTTGTCGTATCCAGTCGGGTGTTCCCGTACCCAGTCGGGTGTTGACGTATAAAGTCGGGTGTCGACGTATCCATCTTGATTTCCCCAGCAGATGCGGCTTGTCTTTAGCCTTGGCACTAGGACATGTATAACCGTGAAGGAAGCTATCTGAACAGACACTGACACTTGCAGCTGCAGCTGGCTGTGGTTTGTGCAGCGGCGTCTTCGCCGTGTCTGACAGCCGGTAATTAAGTTTATTGATAGCACCTGTAGGCTGTTTCTGTAACAGAGTCGCAGGTAAGACCAGGTGTGTGTGATGTGTGGGAGTGGGGAGGGGGTAGGAGTGCGAGATGGAAGAAGAAGATATGGGAGTGGGGAGAGTAACATCTGACGGACTGACACGAACATGTGAAAGTGAGTGCTGGAAATATGAAAGCTAGTTTATTTATAGCTCTAGTGTGACGATTGTGTACAGCTCATCACGGCGCGTATAGTACAGTACAGGTGAGGAGGTTGTTGACAGGAGGTCGTGACTGATAACAGAGATATGCTGATAGACTGCCCGACAGACCGACCAATCAACAGATTGACGGATAAATCGACCGATAGACGGACGGTCCCACACCGACCGACTCACCAACCGATACACCGATCAACTTGATGATTGACCCACTGACGACCCACCGACCATCGACCCACTGACGACCCATCGAATCACTGACGACCCACCGACCCACTGACGACCCACAGACAGAGAGGTGTAAGTACTTAGAGACGATGACCAAATGTTGAGGTGGCGCTGGCTGCACCAGAGCGTAGATCACGTTAGATGCAAACACCAGACAACCATGAGCAACAGGTTAAAAACGTGTTTAAAAGGCCAGATGATTGACTTCATTGCACCGGGTTTTATCCCATATGGCTTGGTCTCTTTCCGCAGGGTGGCTTGCTGAAAGCGTCACCCAAAGCACGAACTCCGTAGCTCCAGCGACGACCCACTGGAGTCTCCAAGAAAATGCCTCGCATATATCGATTGATGTAGTCAAGGATCGAACCCACAACCTTCGCCGAGCGAGACAGGCGGCTTAACCAGTTGGCCAGTGAGACCCCACACCATGGACAAGTCTAAGACATGGGAAACAAACCCAGTCTGCCAGCACCACAGAGTGGTCTTGTCCTAGTAAAGCAAGCTGCGATGCAGAGAAAGCCACAAGGAGTCTGAATCACAGACCTACTCCTTCCGGCTAGGAAATCTCCAGAAATGGCTTCTAGAATATTATATCTGAATTGTATATCCTTTACAGGACATCGCAGTCAACACCGGCATTTTGGGCTGTTTGTAATTTATGAGCATGTTTACGTTCAGTAGTTTGCCATTGCTTTCTGAACTACCGGAATTCATACCATTTTATAAAAACCAACGCAAGGCGGTCTGCTGCCAGTTGTATTTCCAACACGGTGTGCGGGGTTACGAACTGCGCCCGTAACCCATTCTCCACAGAGCAGGTACAAGTGGACGGTGAAATTAAATATATGCGCAGAATGGAAAGTTTAACATGGGATGACAGAATGACCAACGTGGAGCTCGTGGAGTGAACTAACCCAATACCAGTGATCCAAGAGGTGTGGAGAAGGCACCAGCGCTGCACAGGACACACACAGAGTAGTATAACCGGAAGATTATCTGAAACCAACAGGGCAAATTAAACAGAGGGTGACATGGAAATATACAATAAGGGGGATTAGAGAAGGCGAATAATAATATGGAAAATATAAGAACTGAGCTACAGGAAACAGGAAAACAATAGGACGACTTGGGTATTACCGGTTGTGGGTCTATGCTGCAGTGATAAATACAGAGTAGAAGAAGAAGATGATAAAGAAGAAGATGATGCTGATAATGATGGTGATGATTGTGGTGACGATGATGATGATTTTGGGAATCTGCGAAATAAAATTGAACGGAACAAGCAAAGCGCCTTTAATCACAGGTAATACGATGCTGTTCTCAGACCATTCAGAAGAAGATACCCCACAGTGAGAGAGTGTCCCTATCATTATCTACTGAGACAGAGAAAGCACTAATAGAATGGAAAGAAGAGCATTCTAGATTATTAACAGCGGTATTTATAGAGAGAAAAAAATAGTCATAATATGATCCAGTGTTATCACCGACAAATGGTAAGGATGAATCCGTTAAGGAGGGATTTTACACGAAATTCTAAAATATTAAAGGATATCAAAGAAATCAATTTCAAAATTTGTGAAGAGGCGATCTGTATGCCTAAATAGAATCGGATAACACGGGTTATGAAGACATCGTGGGAAAGTAAGTACTTAGAGTAAAATAGAAAATCGATAATTATTCACCATTCATTAGTGAGCAGCGAATTAAAATATAAAAGGATGACGTGTTGTTCCACATCAAAAGAATATATAAAGCAACGTGAGTATCAAGAAACAAAATTAATAATATGTGTACCCACAACAAATTTGAATAACTTATGTATTGCAGATTTTAAAAATCGGCCGTTGCCCAGGCTGAACTTCACAAATGGGAATACCTACCCGCCAAAGCATATTACGAGGGTGAGTTAATAAGTAAGTCACACAGTTCCGTGGGATGACAGGTAAATGTAGTTGGTGTTTTCTACAAGTGTCATTAGGTGACAGCAACATCGAATATTATTTTCCCGTTCGTCAGGTGGCGCTGGGTCAGGTGGGTGTGGTCTCATGCGCTTGCGCAACGCATAAACAAAATGGCGACTGTGCTTACGGAGTGGACAACCAAAGAGCAACGTACTGTTGTGCGTTTTTTTTTTTTTTTTTTTGTGGGCTAAAGGACTGCCTGCGAAGGACATTCATAAGGAAATGCTTCCTGTTTATGCTGACCACCAGCCATAATCAAAGCGTGCTTCAATGCAATGGAAACATCCTTCTTCGCCTTGTGTTCAAAAATTCAAGGTTACGCCATCAGCAGGGAAGGTTATGCTGATAGTGTTCTGGGATTGTCAAGGAGTGCTTTTAACCAATTTCAAGAAGGAAGGTGACAATGGGAATTCTGAGTCGTGCTATGATGTTCTATCAATGCTTCATGATGCAACTCGAAGAAAACGTCCAGGACTGCTGACTAGAGGAGTGTGGCTTCTTTCTGACAATGCCAGACCACATACGGCTCGATTAACTCAGGAGAAAATTAACCAACTAAGGTGGGATGTTCTGGAACATCCACCTTACAGCCCCGACTTAGCCTCTAGAGATTTCCACCTTTTTGGTCCACTGAAAACCCACTTTGGTTGAAGACATTTCGCGAATGACGCCGAAGTTTAATGTGAAGTGAAAACGTGGTTTAGAAAACAGAGCACGCAGTTCTATGCAGCCGGTTTGGGAGGACTGGTAAAACGATGGGATACGTGCATCATTGTTGGTGGAAATTATGTTGAGAAATAAAGGGACAATGTATGAATAAAAATAAACTGATTTCAAGTTGTTATCATATTTAGTTATATTTCTACAGCTATTTGTGACTTACTTATTGACTTCCCCTCGTAATATCATATGAGATTCTGCTATTCGCACTGTACTGAGATCCTACGTGTGTGGTCTATGGGAGGTGACTGGGGCAAGTATAGAGATATCCGTGTGAAAATAACGTGATTCCTTCCAGCTCGACACTTGTTTTTTCACCTTTTCAAAAGAAGAAGAACATAAACAAGAACAAATTCTAATTTTGTCAACAACAACAACAACAACAAAAATATTCTGTCACGTAATTAAACAAACAAGACTCAATAACCGATGAACCGGAAGTAAATATTGATTACAAAATGTGAAAGTCAAGGACTCTGACCTCCTGGACGGAAGGGAAATGAACTTCAGGAATTGAGAGTTACCGTTCTTGGCAAATATAATTGTTGAATTCAGAAAGGAAGAAAACAAGACCATTGGCTTTAACAAGAAGTATCGAGGTTAACCCCTGCTGTGTGGTAATTGAGATGTTTTTGTATCCATTATTAATTCAAGTAAGGTCCCCAGAGAGAACTACGTGACACCAACATTCACATTCCACAGTGGGCGGGAATTGCAAATGGCGTAAACTGTGAATATGTTGGCTTCATAATGAAGAACAAGTTGTCGGCTTGGACGAGAGGATAGGAATTTCCGCTTTTAAATTTCCGATGCCCTGATAGCGGGGTAGACGGTTCAACCCCTATACCCTAGTCGGATGTAAACGTTGACTTCTCGTTTAGAAAGCAATGGCAAACTACTCAACATAAATTACCTTGAAAATCAATCTGGGTTGATAGCAAGGTCTTTCAAAGGATACGAAAGATCAGTTTAATTAATGAACAAAAACAGGGATTGTTTACAAGAGGTCAGGCAAAGCCTGATTATTGCAATGGACATGAAAGATCAATTTATTTAATGAAGAAAAGCAGAGATTGTTTACAAGAGGTCAGGCAAAAGCTGATTATTGCAATGCAGAGGTGAATCAGGAATCACTTAACAGGAAGCCCTTCTTTATACATACCAACTGCTGGAATCGTCTAATTGACAATGTTTCGCGTTAAATGTTAGACTTCCGTGGGGGATAACGTTCTAGATCTTCGAACTATATCAAAGACTATGCACGCAGTATTTTAACCAAAGTATGATTTGTTTGTCCACTTCATATGATAAATTTCCTCCGAAGTCGGAGAGTGTCTGCCTGTACGGCGAGGAACCACCAGTCTACACACCAATAAGCCAGACATGGGACAACGGATACTCACGCAAACCTCAGGTCCTGTATGACATCACACTGATGTTGGACAACAGGATGTCTTCATCCGACATACAGGACTTCGCGTTGGAGCTCAAGCCAACGAACACAAGCAAGCAAGCAAGCAAGCATATGATAAATAACTCTGCAGTATACACCTGACGAGTTTGCAGCGAAATATGCCATGCAATAAATCGTGCAGTATTTGCGTCTGTGTTTTAATTCACTAAAGGAATACTGTGTTTTAAAACAAAAGTACATTGTATAGAACATGCATCTGTCCTATGTCACACATGAATCACTGTCTGTCACTCAGGTATCATTTCACATTCACAAAGAAGAAATACATGACTTTTGAACTTAAATGTTACAGAAAGATGCTTCGAATACCTTGGACAAACAACAGGAAGAATACTCTCATTCTATAAGATATGTATATAATAATAATAATAATAATAATAATAATAATAATAATAATAATGATAATAATAATAATAATAATACAACTCTGATATAACTATCTTCTATTGGTGGTACAGTAGGCCTAGTACACATAATAACAATTGCAACATCAATAATGAAAATTAGTGAGTCATGTAGTATTTATTTTTGCACATTTCCCAAGCCTTTATAATGCAAATTTTCATTTTGTTGTTGTTGATCTCGGTTAGCCTCATAAGTGATGTATGCATGAAACAGTATATGAGAGAGAGAGAGAGAGGAGAGAGAGAGAGAGAGAGAGAGAGAGAGAGAGAGAGAGAGAGAGAGAGAGAGAGAGAGAGAGAGAGAGAGAGAGAGAGAGAGAGAGAGAGAGAGAGAGAGAGAAAAGATGTGCAGAATGTTAGACCGACCTTCGTGCTCAATTCTTTACTCGTTGAAAATAAAGTTTCTTAGTTCAGTCGTTCGTAAATCGAAGGAATCAAGCGTGTAAACGTTGGAAATGTCACCAGCCCACGCTGATTTCCAGCCACTCCATCAGTATTGTGCTGACCCCAGGTCGAGGTACATCCTAATATACCTTCCAACAGATGGGAACTTCCAGAACTCGGCACCAACTCCGCTGGTTGAGAGAGGTTGGAGGGAGGAAAGAGATATATTCAATACAGCCTCCGTAAAGATGATACATTAGACCTGGTTCAGGAAGAAAGTATCTACACCAACCTCGGGGAGATGATACATTAGAACCGGTTCAGGAAGAAAGTATCTACACCAACCTCGTTGAGATATACGTTAGAACCGGTCCAGGAAGAAACTACGCCAACCTAGTGGAGATGATACATTAGAACGGGTTCAGGAAGAAAGTATCTACACCAACCTCGTGGAAATGATACATTAGAGCCGGTTCAGGAAGAAAGTATCTACACCAACATCGGGGAGATGATACATTAGAACCGGTTCAGGAAGAAAGTATCTACACCAACCTCGGGGAGATGATACATTAGAACGGGTTCAGGAAGAAAGTATCTACACCAACCTCGTGGAAATGATACATTAGAACCGGTTCAGGAAGAAAGTATCTACACCAACCTCGGGGAGATGATACATTAGAACCGGTTCAGGAAGAAAGTATCTACACCAACCTCGGGGAGATGATACATTAGAACGGGTTCAGGAAGAAAGTTCTACACCAACCTAGGGGAAATGATACATTAGAACCGGTTCAGGAAGAAAGTATCTACATCAGCCTCGTGGAAATGATACATTAGAACCGGTTCAGGAAGAAAGTATCTATACCACCCTCGGGGAGATGATACATTAGAACCGGTTCAGGAAGAAATTATCTATGCCACCCTCGGGGAGATGATACATTAGAACCGGTTCAGGAAGAAAGTATCTACACCAACCTCGTTGAGATATATGTTAGAACCGGCCCAGGAAGAAACCACGCCAACCTAGTGGAGATGATACATTAGAGCCGGTTCAGGAAGAAAGTATCTACACCAACCTCGGGGAGATGATACATTAGAACGGGTTCAGGAAGAAAGTATCTACACCAACCTATGGGAAATGATACATTAGAGCCGGTTCAGGAATAAAGTATCTACACCAACCTCGTGGAAATGATACATTAGAACCGGTTCAGGAAGAAAGTATCTACACCAACCTCGTGGAGATGATACATTAGAGCCGGTTCAGGAAGAAAGTATCTACACCAACCTCGTGGAAATGATACATTAGAACCGGTTCAGGAAGAAAGTATCTACACCAACCTCGTGGAGATGATACATTAAAGCCGGTTCAGGAAGAAAGTATCTACACCAACCTCGTGGATATGATACATTAGAACGGGTTCAGGAAGAAAGTATCTACACCAACCTCGTGGAAATGATACATTAGAACCGGTTCAGGAAGAAAGTATCTACACCAACCTCGGGGAGGTGATACATTAGAACGGGTTCAGGAAGAGAGTATCTACACCAACCTCGGGGAGATGATACATTAGAACGGGTTCAGGAAGAAAGTATCTACACCAACCTAGGGGAGATGATACATTAGAACGGGTTCAGGAAGAACGTATCTACACCAACCTCGGGGAGATGATACATTAGAACGGATTCAGGAAGAAAGTATCTACACCAACCTCGGGGAGATGATACATTAGAACGGGTTCAGGAAGAAAGTATCTACACCAACCTCGGGGAGACGATACATTAGAACGGGTTCAGGAAGAAAGTATCTACACCAACCTCGTGGAGATGATACATTAGAGCCGGTTCAGGAAGAAAGTATCTACACCAACCTCGGGGAGATGATACATTAGAACGGGTTCAGGAAGAAAGTATCTACACCAACCTCGGGGAGATGATACATTAGAACGGGTTCAGGAAGAAAGTATCTACACCAACCTCGGGGAGATGATACATTAGAACGGGTTCAGGAAGAAAGTATCTACACCAACCTCGGGGAGATGATACATTAGAACGGGTTCAGGAAGAAAGTATCTACACCAACCTAGGGGAGATGATACATTAGAACGGGTTCAGGAAGAAAGTATCTACACCAACCTCGGGGAGATGATACATTAGAACGGGTTCAGGAAGAAAGTATCTACACCAACCTCGGGGAGATGATACATTAGAACGGGTTCAGGAAGAAAGTATCTACACCAACCTAGGGGAAATGATACATTAGAACCGGTTCAGGAAGAAAGTATCTACACCAACCTCGTGGAAATGATACATTAGAACGGGTTCAGGAAGAAAGTATCTACACCAACCTCGGGGAGATGATACATTAGAACGGGATTCAGGAAGAAAGTATCTACACCAACCTCGGGAGAATGATACATTAGAACGGGTTCAGGAAGAAAGTATCTACACCAACCTCGGGGAGATGATACATTAGAACGGGTTCAGGAAGAAAGTATCTACACCAACCTCGGGGAGATGATACATTAGAACGGGTTCAGGAAGAAAGTATCTACACCAACCTCGGGGAGATGATACATTAGAACGGGTTCAGGAAGAAAGTATCTACACCAACCTCGGGGAGATGATACATTAGAACGGGTTCAGGAAGAAAGTATCTACATCAACCTAGGGGAAATGATACATTAGAAACGGTTCAGGAAGAAAGTATCTACACCAACCTCGTGGAAATGATACATTAGAACCGGTTCAGGAAGAAAGTATCTACACCAACCTCGCCCCACACTTAAAGTCAGTTAGTCGCGGTTCCAACTTCACTGCAAAGGGTTGTCCCATAATGCTTCCTTCCTGTGCCAGTGAATATCACACAAAATGTTCCTCACTGACCCCATACTTTCTATACCATACCTGTCAGAAATTATGAGATGCTTCAATGAAGGTCGACGGTTCTCAAAGGTGGGCTATTGATCCTCAGATAATAATCCGTCTGTATAATCCAACCCTGCCGTACATTAGTTTCACGTTGTGGCTGTCAGCAACACGGAAACTGTGGAATAAGTTGCGTGAGAGAATGGTCATGTCATAACCATAATAGGAAAGTCTTAGATATGGGTAACAACACACATTCTCTCTCTCTCTCTCTCTCTCTCTCTCTCTCTCTCTCTCTCTCTCTCTCTCTCTTCTCTCTCTCTCTTTCTCTCTCTTCTCTCTCTCGCTCTCTCTCCCTCTCTCTCTCTCTCTGTGCATGCATGTATGTGCTCGCTTCTGCATGTGTGTGTGTGTGTGTGTGTGTGTGTGTGTGATATCTTTACTTGCCTCCTTCACGTGTCTATGCTATTAATACTGATTCATTATCTGTCAGTTTCCGTTACTCATTAATTTCAATTTTGTTGTTGTTGTTGCTTCTTTTCCTTCCCCTTCACCTCCTCCTCTCCCTTCTCCTCCTCCTCCTACTCTTCCTCCTCCTCCTCCTCCTCCTCCTCTCCTCCTCCTTCTTCTTCTTCTTCTTCTTCTTCTTCTTCTTCTTCTTCTTCTTCTTCTTCTTCTTCTTCTTCTTCTTCTTCTTCTTCTTCATTCTCTTCCTCCTTTTACTTTACCTTGTTCTTACCTCAGCCGGCTCCGAATGCAGTTCATAATCCCACATACCGCGTTTGATGCACAGCTGCCTGCGATTTGGCAGCAGACTACCTTGCGTTGGTTTTGTTATTAAATAAAATGGTATGGGTGTGTAGGAAGCATTGGTAAACTACTGAACGTAAATTTGCTAAGAGGTCACAAACAGCCAATAAATGATGAAGTGTCTGCGACGTCCTATAAAAGATATGTAACTAACTAACCTCAGAATGATACAAATATCATGAAATTATCTGATAATCTAGTCTTTCTACCAATGCTGTTGTTTATCCATTGTCATTTGCCATTGTATCCTCACTATGTCCTCACTATGTCACTATTTCTCTCTTCACTATGTCACTATTTCTCTCTTCACTATGTCACCATTTGTCTCCTCACTATTTCTCCATTTTCCCCCTCACTATCGCCATTTCTTTTATCACTGCCACTATTCATCTCATCATTATGGAGCAATTTCTCGCCTAACAATGGGTCGCTATTTCTCACCTCACTATGTCACTATTTTTCTCCTCACTATGTCACTATTTTTCTTCTCACTATGTCACCATATCTCTTCTCACTATGTCACTATTTTGCTTCTCACTATGTCACCATTTCTCTCCTCACCATGTCCCTATTTCTCTCTTCACTATGTCGCCATTCTCTCCTCACTGTCACTATTTCTCTCCTCACTATGTCACCATATCTCTTCTCACTATGTCACCATTTCTCTCCCCACCATGTCCCTATTTCTCTCTTCACTATGTCGCCATTCTCTCCTCACTGTCACTATTTCTCTCTTCACTATGTCGCCATTCTCTCCTCACTGTCACTATTTCTCTCCTCACTATGTCACCATATCTCTTCTCACTATGTTACCATTTCTCTCCTCACTATATGACTATTTCCCTCCTCAACATGTCCTTATCTCTCTCCTCACTATTTCGCCATTTCTTTCTTCAATTCTTACAAAGAATTCCCATGACACCTGTTGAGTACTACTTCCGGTTCTGATAATTTCCACGCGATTGGTCAGATTTTGCGGTTGAAGAGTTGTGTAAGGCTGTGTGTCTAGGCCCACACAGACTCGATTTAGTCACACTTTATCACTCAAGTGTCACAGAGTATGGTCCTACTATTCTTTGATTCGGTTTTCTCCCCGTCCAAGTTACTCTTCCACTAGCGACTGGTGAGTTCAATTTATCGCAGGGTCTGTCCTCCCCAACTGTCTTATCTTCCAATTAGTCATTGATTATTTTCCTCTTTATCTGTCTGTCTGTCCGTCTGTCTGTCAAGGAAATACAAAGATGGATAGACAGAACGACAGAATGACTTACAGACAGTTATATTGACTGACTGGTTAACAGGTCGTCTAGACGGCAAAGTCTGACTCTAAGTCTGTCCATTGAGTTGAAGACTGTTTAGAATGAACAACCTAAGACCTGTGGGAGCGAGGAAAAGAGAGGGGGGGGGGTGGTGGTGTGGTGTGGAGTAGGGAGTCGATGTGTGGAGGGGTGGGTCGGAGTGGGGTCGTGGCTGTGGGTGAGGTCGAAGTGTGTGTGTGGCGGGGGGCTGGGGGGGGGGGAGGTTAGACGCTCGCCTGCCAGCATTGTGGTCATGGGTTTGATTTCCATAGGGGAGGGTTCAAATCTTTATACATGATCTCGGCTCCCAGGTCAGCCCAGCTTAAAATGGTTACCAGGAACTGTGTTGGGAAGTAAAGTCGGCTGCCGGGAAACTGATCGGGACCTGCCACCGAGAGAAGATTTATCCATACAAAATATGGATCTAGCGCAATATGTGAAAGAGACGTTTACTTTTCATTAATGTCAATAAAATATCGCATGACAGAGAGGTGGATTTGTCAGTGATCCCGACGCCTGATTAAATGTCCATAAAATATCACATGACAGAGAGGTGGCTTTAATGTGTTCCCGATGTCTGCTTAAATTCCATGAAATATCACATGACAGAGAGGTGGCTTTGTCAGTGTTCCCGATGCCTGCTTAAGACTAGGTTTCTGAAGGAGAAGATAAACGCACATTCACACACACACACACACACACACTCACACACACACACACAACACACACACACACACACACACATAACTACAACCCATGGCGGTAGCAAATGTGTCTGACCTATCTGCGTATCTGAAATTATTTTCTCCTTTGTCTTTATTCCAAGGCTGACCTCCGTGGCGAAGGAGTTACTGATGCTGTTCGTGATCCCTCATACCCGCGTTAGAAACACAGCTGCTCGCGATTTGGAAGCATACTGTGTTGCGTTGTTTTTTTTAACGAAATGGTATAGGTGCCGATCGTTCAGAAAGCAACGACAAAGTCCTCAATGCACAATTGCCAAGACATCAACAACAGCACAAAAAAAAAAAAAAAAAAACAAATGCTGGTGTTGACTGCAACGTCCTGTAAAGGATATGCAACTATATCTTTTTTTCCATTCCTGATCTTTTTACCTCCATGTAACGACTAGCTCCCAAGGTGCAATATCAATGCTTGCATCAATGTTGTTTCGCTTGCACACATCTTAGTCGTAGAGGCCGGCCCTTAATCTTTTATGCATCCATAGTTTACCAAAAAAGATGTCCTTTGGTATTCTACCATAATCCATCCTCCTAACGTGTCCTATCCATCTAAGTCTACGAAGACTGAGCATGGAATAACCCGTCACACAACCTGATCTTTTCAATACGTCAGTATTTGTGATGTCTTGCCACGTAAAACCAAGTATTCTTCGCAGACACCGTTTATGAAAACTGTTTAAACGTTTCTCTTGGTGTGAGTAAGTTGTCCAGGCTTCACTGCCATAAAGAACAGTACTAAGGACACAGGCTTGATAGACAAGGACTTTTGTTTTGGCAGTAAGCTTTCTGTTCTCCCAGTCTCTCTCTTCATGTCCCTAAACCTTGGATAGACTTATATAAAACTCGTCTAGCATACTCTGCCACTCAGTTGTGGAATAATCTTCCACAAAAAATCAAGGTCGTCACCAATCATTATACATACAGTCACAACCTGTTTGAACACTACCTCACTACAGACTACATGCCCTCCTAAAAACAAAAACACAATAACAATAGAAAATTATCTCAAACGACACTAAACACTTCCATATGTATGGTACATTACATCTTCCTTAGGTATTTATAATGCCCATGTTAAACATTGCCTCAGTGAGTTATGTATTATCGAATATTTTTCATGCGCTTTAATGTTTATTGTTCGTTTGTTGTCTAAGATTAGCTTCATAAGTGATGTTGAATGAAATAATGTATGAGAGGAAATAGAGAAGAAGGGCAGAATGTCAGACGGGTCTGCGTGCCCAATTCTTAACCCTTTGAAAATAAACTCTCTCCCTCTCTCTCTCTCTCTCTCTCTCTCCCTCTCTCTCTCCCCCCCCCTCTCTCTCTCCCTCCCTCCCCTCCCTCTCTCTCTCCCTCTCTCTGCCTCCCCCCCTCCTCCCCCCCTTCCCTCTTCTCTCCTCTCTCTCTCCCTCTCTCTCACTCTCCCCCCTCTCTCTCCCTCTCTCTTCCCCTCTCTCCCCCCTCTCTCTCCCCCTTCCCCTCTCCCTCCCCTTCCCTCCCTCTCTCCCCCCCCTCTCTCTCTCTCCCTCTCTCTCTCTCTCTCCCTCTCCCCTCACTCTCCCTCCCTCTCTCTCCCCTCTCCCCCTCCCTCTCTTCTCTCTCCCTCCTCTCTCTCTCTCCCTTCTCCCTCTCTCTCTCCCTCTCTCTCCCTCTCTCTCTCTCCATCTCTCTCTCCCTCCCTCTCTCTCTCTCCCTCCCTCTCTCTCCCTCTCTCTCTCCCCCCCTCCTTTTCTCCCCCCCCTCTCTCTCCCCCCCTCTCTCTCTCTCTCCCTCCCTCTCTCTCTCTCCCTCTCTCTCCCCTCTCTCCTCCCTCTCTCTCCTCTCCCTCCTCTCCTCCCTCTCTCCTCCCCCCCTCCCTCTTCTCTTCCCCCTCTCTCTCTCCCTCTCTCCCTCTCTCTCTCCTCCCTCTCTCTCTCTCCATCTCTCTCTCCCTCCCTCTTTTCTCTCTCCCTCCCTCTCTCTCCCCTCTCTCTCCCCCTCTCTTCTCACTCCCTCTCTCTCTCCCTCCCTCTCTCTCTCTCTCCCTCCCTCTCCCTCTCCCTCCCTCTCTCTCTCTCCCTCCTCTCCCCCTCCCTCTCTCTCCCCCCTCTCTCTCTCCCTCTCCCTCTCTCTCTCTCTCCTCCCTCTCTCTCTCCCTCCCTCTCTCTCTCCCTCCCTCCCCTCTCTCTCTCTCTTCCTCTCTCTCTCTCCCTCCCTCTCTCTCTCTCCCTCCCTCCCCCTCTCTCTCACTCTTCCCTCCCTCTCTCTCTCTCTCTCCCTCCCTCTCTCTCCCCCTCTCCTCTCTCTCTCCCTCCCTCCCTCTCTCTCTCTCCCTCTCTCTCTCTCCCTCTCTCTCTCTCTCGTGAAATAACCATAGATCATAGTGCAACACATGTCGTCATTGGAGACTCCCTGCTGAAGGGAATCTATAGTGATCGCATGTCATCTTCTGACAGCGAATCAACTTCAATCTACCCTTTACCAGGCGCGACATTGACAGGCTGACCGCTACAATGCGACGATTCCAAGTGAACGCCAAATTAGAGAGCACAGTCCATATTGGTGTTAATGACAAATGGATAATAAAATCATCAGCACCTCACAACTAGCTACTTTGGAGGTGCTGTTGCGCAATAGATTTCCGAAATCATCTTTGTTTATTTCATCTATCATCCGACCATGTACGGGTTCCAGCGTCGTACTGCCGATGCTGCTAATCTAACGTTATATAAATTCTGTAAAAAAAATAG
>JACEFZ010004068.1:0-19842 GCA_014155875.1 Cepaea nemoralis | reverse complement strand
TGAAAAGATCACAATGGCAGATGTAAAACGGAAGTACTTAGTAGGGAGAAAACAGTACATATGTCAATTCTTGGTTTCCGGAACATGAAGAGTTTGACGGGGTTATTTGCAACTGTTTGTTGGAAGTCGTCATAAAATTCGCTGGCTTGTTTTGAGAATCTTAACAATTACTGACAACTTTGACAGGATTTAAGCCCGGAAAAATAGATCCTTGCAAAATGGTTGATATGTCCAAATAACACCTGTGTGGGGGCGAAGAGGATAAAGTCACGTGGACAACTTTGGTAGTTTGCCATATAAACTCTAGTTGTGACCAGCTAGGGAGGACTTGAAATTATGCTTTAGTCAGAGTGCCAGGGCACGGCAGCGCCTAGTGGAAATAATATCTACCGTGTGTTAATTAGTGACTTAATTTTACACGTGCCTATAATGGCAGATGTAGATATGATTGATAGGACTGCAGTGGTGCCATTTAAGGTATAACCTATTATAATATATTCGTTATAATTACTTTAGGCAGTAGCCTTGTTAAACTATAGTGTGATGATTAGCACTGTTAGTGGAAACTAGCTAGAGTAGGGAAGTGATACTTGACTCTGTTAGCTGGAATAGATTAGTGAAGTGTTGATCAGCTTTACTAGTTGAGAATTGAGTAATGAGGGATAATTGGGATTTCCCGTAGGTGTCCCTTGTGGGAGGGGTTCCACATTCTGTTTGTTGATTTTTTCTTTGTCATAACCTGATTCGATTCTAGGTGGGTAGCTAATCTGCTCTATGACTAAGTCTAGTTAGCTAACGATCATTAGGCAAGGTGATAGGCTTACACTCAGCCGAAAGAATCATGAACTAGTACTATCACCAGGTGTGTTGTTTCTATCCTAGGTTCCCTACCAGATCCAAGGAAGCTCAATAAAGTTTTGGGAAGGAAGAAAATCCCAGTCTGAAGAACACCAGTTCGGCAATCAATAAAGATTGCTTACAGACGTGACTAAAAGCTAGAGGGAGGTTGATTCACCCAACATAGTGAAGATTACAGTTGCACCATACAGCATTAAACAGTGGTAACGAACCGAGAACCGTTAAGAGTAACTAGTGTTAGTACAGTAACAATTAACATTAGTAATTAGCACTTGCGGACTGAATGGTTCGATGTGCAACGAGGATGATCTGTCGACTAACACTTAACTTTACTAACTGTGTAAACACTAGAAAAGAACTTGTGCAGTTGGTTAGAGAACATTAGGAACGGACATTGTGTAGAGTGAATCCGGTCCATAAGTAACTGTTCATACCACCGGTGTCTATTTCTCATGTTCATGAAATGGGATTACCAGAGGTCTACAGAAGCAAAGCAGTATCCGGCAGGATGGTTCCGGCAACGGGTGAGACGTACTTGTTCTGACGTAACGTGCTGTGGTCTATCTTTGCTGTGATCAGCGGACTGAGCTGATGTCTGAGAGTCAGATTCTCTACCCTTTATAGAACACGTCACACATTTTCTTCGCATACACGTCTCATACACGTTACACTTTTATTTTAATAAATTAATCTTTATTAATTTCTAGAAGTAAGAGTTGTTGAGTATGTTGCGTTGGGGAAGTATGAGAAGGGGGCATAGTACGTAAGTGTGAGAGTGAAAGGAAAAGGTGGCCATAGGCTGATGGAGTGTGTTGGACGGAAGCTGGTGGATTCTCCAGAATATTGAGAGGGAAAAGAAATATTATAATGTGGGTGTCGGATCTCCTCACTCCAGGGACGACACTTTAAAGGAGGACGCGACACCATCTCTGGTAAGGCGAAGAAGGTCACCCTTTATTGTTATGTGATGGGTAAATAACACTTTATTCAAAGGAATTCGTGTGTGTGTGTATGTGTGTGTGTGTGTGTGTGTTTATGTGTGTGTGTGTGTATTCATTTGTCATTGAAAACCATGACTGCGAGGTCATGGGTTAACGGGGCTATGGCTCGCCATGGGGGACGGCCTCCCTATGGTCAGATGTTTGTCCGAAACGATCATATATATATATGATCGCCTGATACGACACAGGATAGTGATGTTACCTATACCGGCGTCCCCTGCAGTGCCCCGGGGTATGATGGGAGCCCGATCTGGAAAGTTAGAAATAGGAGTGCCCGCCAGTTTCCCGCAAAATCAACAGACGCCATGCAAGAAATCGCAGAGAAATGGCAAGATGAAAACCAAGAGACCGAGCCTGAAACGCAAGCGAAAGCCAGTAGCCAAACCACGACGTCCGAGACATTCAAAGGGAAGCCAATATCCCGCCAGACATCCGAAGAAAACCGAGATGAGCATCCTGACGACGGCATAGAGGACACCTCGTCACCCCGTCCATATACCTGGGCGGATATCGCAGAAATAGATAGACAATTGGAACTCAAGAAAGAGGGACTCAGGCGCAAGGAATTCCCCGAAGAAAACCGGGATGAACACCCTGAAGACGGCAGAGAGAACGCCCCGATGCCACCATTATTTACCGATGAAGAACTCGCGAAGATAAAGATAAGATACGAACTCAGGCACAAGGAATACAGAAAGTGCATGGAAGAAAAAGCAAAGAAGCAGAAGAAATACAAGGGAAAATCAATGCCCTACCGTATCGCTGAAGAACCAGCTTTATACGAGGATGACTAACACCCATGGCAATACTATATAGATGACGGAGAGATCGTCCCATTTCTGACTGCAGAGGAAATAATCGAATGACAACAGAAGCTCAAACTCGAAGAAGAAAAAAAAGCTCCTACAGAAAATACACAAAAAGGAGGCAAAAAAAAAAAAAAACCAAATAAAAAGTCCCTATAAGGACTGCAACCAGTCAAGCCAGACTAACAAAAGATACCACAAAAAGAGACGAGCACAATGGACAGCCGCTGACCGATCCCCCAGCTGACATCACAGACACAAACAAACAGAACCAGTCTGGATCACGACTAACTTGCAACATCGCACAAGACAAGAATTAGGATGAATGAACCCACAAAAACCACGGACCTCAACAATAACCTCAGCTGAAAGACGCAGGTTGAACGAGGCCGAATTTGGAATTTTTGTTGTGAAAATTGGATATGGAATTAGTTTCCCGCTCTCTCCAACTGTAACAACTGTGGCCGAGCGAGCGATTATGCTCATATCAAATAGGGAGGCTTGAACCAGCCCTCCCCAGCCACTGGACCAGAGCAGGGAGTCACCAATGCCCATAGATTTAACCAAGACTAGCCCGTGTGGCCCACAGCGCAGTCGATAGTGTACACAAGCGCCGAAAGGACAGAAGAAATCCATGAAAATGACTGGCAATTTGATGACCCTTGGCCTTAGTTGTTTTTAGAGCAAACTTGAGCCCCAGCTCTGGTTAATGTCGTGTTTAGGCCACTCACACCCCAATTCATGTACCTGTTTATGCCGCTATATCTTTGCGGCTAGGGTTATAGTTCTGTTTTTGTTATGCTATGGCTATTTGCTGTGTCTGGTCCCAGTCGGCCTATGTGATGTTGGTGTTCTGTGTGGGTGCTAAGGGTGCCCTTCGACTCAACTGCACAAGGTTGAGGTCTCACTATTATTCAGAGATCGCCCCTGTAGTTGGTGCTATGCAGCAGTTATCTCCAACTGTGGGATTTCAGGTTCCCATTTCTGTAAGTACCGACAGTCCCTAGGTCCTGAGATGATAACAATAGAGAGTCCATACCCGTTGTTACCGTTGCTGTTTACGTTGAGGCTTCTTTGTTGCCATGTTCTTGCTGGTTTTTGGAGATGGGTACCCAGTCATGTTCATAGCGATGTTAGGCAGCAATGATATCCACTGTGGGAACGTAGGTTCCCATATCTGCATATGTCAGTTGTGAGACATGTCAGGATGTCTGTTTGTCGCTGAATCCTGCAGTTCTGTCAATAAAAGTCTAGTTTTGTTGTTCTTAATTTGTTTTGTTTAGTTTATATTGTGTTGTGTAAACTCATTGATCCTGTTGCTGCCCAGCAATGTAATCTTGTGTCTGTGGTGTACAACAGTATATCCCCTGCCCAAAGAACTCATGGAGTCTTCTGTCTAACTCTCTATATCTTTTCTTGTTAACTGAGGAGAATGTATAAAGTGCTCTTTCTCTCTTTCTTCTTATTATCCTTTTCTTCTCTGGCCCACTAGAAGTCAGTATTGCGCTTCTTCATCTTTGAGCACCTAAGTATAGGAAATTATATCTTCCTATTCTTTCTATTCTCCCTCCTGTGACATGTGTGTGTGTGTGTGTGTGTGTGTGTGTGTGTGTGTGTGAGTGAGTGAGTGTGTGTGTGTGTCTGACTTTTGTATGTATACACACACAATAATACACAATAAAATACATATAAACATACACACATTTGACAAAATATGCAGCAAGAAATATATTTATTAGTTTTAAAGTGGGTAATAATTATCTATATGTGTATAACATAGGTATATAACATGTATTGCATATTGAAAACATCACTGAGTCATACATATGTCGCTGGTAGAGGGTGGACTATTTGATCACGACATAACTGTCACACATACAAGGTTGGCAGATGGAGGACATGTTGGTCAAAACGTTACATTCATACGCCTGTCGTAAGCAGATGAAGGGCGACCTGCTCAGAACATTATAGGTTTGTCTGTGGCAGATAGCATAATTTTAAAACGGTTTGCATCCATCCTGTCTTGATGCATATGGACACACAGCTCTGCACAGAATGCCACATGGAGACTGTCATGGTCTTATATGACATGTGTAAGGAAGAATGTAAGCGCCGGTATGTAAGCGAGAGTCAGTGTAAGCATGACTGAGGTAAAGGGCAGTAAGAGACGCCACGGCTTGGCTAGTGGACGGTCAGGCAAGAATCCCGTGAACAGAGCCACGTGATGTGGGAAGGTCAACCAGGAGAGAGGGCAGTGTGTGTGAGGCAGCGAATAGAGACGGACGTGTGGAGATCTAGAGAACGCGAGAACGATAGAACGATAGTGGTTGTGACGGATATATGGAGATGAACGTTGTGTAGTGATATTCGAGGAATGTACTAACTGTGATATGTGCGGGATGATGTGAAGTTGTGATTGTGAATGATTATGCGGGCGACAGTGTAAAGATCCCCATTGTGAGCTAGCGCGTGGCTGTTGGTGGTGAACGATTGTTTGAGCGTGAAGTGCGACTATGTTGTCAGCTTGTAATATATATTGTAATAAATGATTGTTCAGGAGATAGCTCCTGCCAGTTTCCGATTGCATTCATGTGTTCTTAGTAGATGTGTTGTAGATGTTGTAATTTGCCTGTCAAAGTCCAGCGAGCCAGACAGAGCTACTAAGTAGGACTCTGACAGAGACCATAAGTGATAAAACGGAAAAAATATTGTAAAAAAAAAAAAGAAATAAAAATAGAAAACTCTTATGAAAGTCATGAAAACAAAGAACGCTTTTCTTATTCTTATGAATTTATCACATTACATTCTTCAGACCTGTTTCTATGCCGCAGTTATGTAGACGATATATTATTATCCGTTTCAGAGATCAGACAACAAGCAGAATCGCTCCACTCTACCATGAACTAAGCCCACAAGAACATGTCTTTATCTAGTGATCACGGACATAATAAAACCTGTTCTTTTTTATAATGACACCTTATCATTCCTGGACATCCTAATCCAACGTCGAGACAATAGTACCATCCAAAGAATAGCCTATTGATAAGAAACACGGGCCTGGTAATGCATGAATTTCAATAGCTTTGCACCAATTCAATAGAAGAAAAAGCATAAGAGGAATACCCTTAACCAGACTCTATAATCTATTTTATATGAAGCTGACTTCATCAAGCTTCACTGTCGGCCACCCAAACCCACCCCCAAACTTCAAGTGATTCTTGAGCTGACCTTTCGAGGGGACGACGTAATGAAATTAATACACGATCGGCTTAGAACCATAGGAAGCCAAATATTCTTTGCTGGTGAACCAATAACCAGATATGAAACAACCCTAGATACCTACTACATTTGTAAAAGAATGTCTCCTTATACCAAGCCAAACTGCATTTATCAATTCCAGTGTGAGTGCCAAGCAACTTACATTGGTAGAACGGAAAGACAATTAGCAAATCGAGAAAACGAACATATAACTAACTGAGTTGGTGGGACAAGAGAGGTAATCAGTCTACAGGAATCCCTGTTCAGTGGAAAGGCTATAAAACTTGGTCCTCGTCGATTTCTCAAAATCTCATAATATATGGCCTTAGCGTGAACAAACAAAAAAAAACATCGTTTCGCATATTGTATTCGGTGAACAATAAACGATTGCTCAAATATAGTGAGTTGTTTACCATTAAACGATTCCAGCTGGTTTTGTGCAAACAGAAAAAGTTCGTGTTCAGTTTAAAATGACCGTGGGATTAACAGATGTTCCATATTCGAATAATGCCAGTAAATATGTTTTAAAAAAAATGTTTTTCATTTATTCACTTCTTATAGTTGTATGCAGCCGACGAGATGTAGCGAAATATGCCAGACAATAAATCGTTCAATATATTGATTGTGGCTTCTAAGTTTACATTCACTAAAGGAATACATTTTGAATAAAATAAATTTACAAGTGGGTAATAATGTTCTATATGTGCAAAACGGGTATATAAAATATAGTTAATATTGAAAACATAACATACATATGTTGCTGGCAGAGGATAGGCTATTTGATCAAGTCATAATAATCAAACGTATGTGGTTGGCAGATGAAGGACATTGTGATGAAGACATTACACGCATACACCTATTAATAGCAGACGGAGAACGGCCTGTTTAGAACATGAAGCGTATGTATGTTGGCGATGCAAGATTTTAAAACGGTTTGCATTGATTTGGTCTTGATGTAAAAGACTAGCAGCTATGCACAGAATGTCACACGAAGATCACGACTGATTATATAGAACAAAAACCAGATTAAAGCGAACAATTGTTAGGTAAATAATGAAAATTAAAATTATCAGCGGAAGCTTTTCTTGTTCTTTAGTATCTATCACATTAAATTCTGTATTGCTACGTTCATTTAATTTTGAATTATGGAAATATGATTAGCTTGCTAAACAATCTAGAATAATATATAGGAATGAGGATTATTTGACTACATAAAAAATGTGTCTGTCTTTGTATTGTTTAGTATATTACTTTGTGCTTGTTATTTCTCAACGGGATCCAAGCATAGGTTTTGTGCGTCGTTTTATATTGTCTATGTTACGGTTGACTTCTCGTTTGAGGCTGGCCATACGGTCCACCATAGCTCCTTCCTCCATCAACTACAATATGTTGGCCAGTGATGAAGCCAGCTGCATCTGATGCTAAGAATGCCACGGCTTCAGCCACGTCATCGTCTGTTCCACTCCTGTTCTGTAAAGGCTGTTTGGCTGCTTCAGTAGCTGCCCAATCGTTTGCACTCTTACTGACGTCCCCACCAAAGTATCTACGAATACGTGTAGGAATGAAACATGGATTGACTGAGTTTACACGGATGCCTTTTGGTCCCAAATCAACAGCCAGACACTTGGTCAAATGATCAACAGCAGCCTTTGACATTGGGTAAATCAAACTGGGAGATGACACAAGAGAGCTCAACATGGATGAAATTAGGATCATATTTCCCTTGGTATTTCCTAGATTAGGCACTGCCTGTTGAATTAGAAAAAATACCGACTTGACGTTTGTATCCATAATAGTGTTAGGCCCTATAGGATTGCTCCGTTGCGTCCAGAATTCCACAGTTTGGACTAGTAACTCCAGCGTTGGCCACTAGAATATCCAACCGTCCAAATTTCTCAACTGTCTGAGCAACAACGTCTTTTCGAATACTTTGTTCGTTTAGATCACCTTGAACTGCATAAAATTTATCTTTATGTCCACCACTGACCTTAATAACTTGTTCTAAAACAGAATTCAGTCTTCCTTCGTCACGACCACAAAGTGTGACCTTTGCACAGCGAGAGGCAAACAAAAGTGCTATGGCTTCACCCCAGAACTGCAGCCAGTAACAATGGCTACTTTGTCTGTCAGGTCATATGCCATTGTGTTTCTACAAAATTATAACTTTCCCTTTGATCAACGAAAAAATAAACCACCAAGCTTTTACATGAATGACATGATAATATGTGTATTAACTTCGCGAACACAAACTTGCAGATAACACCAGGTAACACTACACCGAAGTGACAATAACACCTTATATATTTGGCTAACAAATATCAGTTATTTCAGACAGATCACAAATGGCATGAGTAGCATGAGTTATCTCAATTTCATGGGAGAGAATTATGTTAATGAGACATCTAAAAAGCACATCTGTTCAACGCTGAGAAACCATAGAGAGTGCTTCCCAAACTTATTATCAACAATGACTCACAGTTATACTATCATGCATCCCGTCATTCCTGGTGTAAAAACAAAGCAATCAACACTCCTTTCTATAATAACCATGTATCCCGTAGCTCATGGGTATACAAGCTAAGCAGCCCGAGATGCCTTCAATACAAGCCAAGTAATTTTTCACTTGGGAATCATCAATAGACATAATTGTATAATAATTTTATACTTTTATACTAGGCAACCAACACTAGACACAGTATTATAATTGCCATATTCAGGCTGCCAAAACTAGACTTAGTTTTATTAACGAACACTAGACCGAATTGTACAACAGACAATAATTTTTATAATAGGCAGTAAACACCAGACGCAATTGTATAACAATCAGGTATCTTTATTCTAGACTTCCATCACTAGCCACTATTTTATTACAGTAGTACTTTTATACCAGGAAGCCGACTCTAGACTGAAAATTAAACAGTCCTGTAACCAGTGACCTTGTTACATCACGATTGGGTTGCATGGCCCCATTTCCTTCCTCATCGCATTTCTTTACTAGACAATCCCCATTATATTTTCAAAATTGTCTAGTGCTCATTGTTGTGTTTTAATATCGAACCGAGAGTTATACTAGTTGGAACAAAATAATCTCTCCTCTGTTGGGGACTGAACACAGACTGAATTCTGTTTGAGAACCTTGGCAGGCCAGTGTTCCAACCACAGTGTCACCTCAGCTGAGTCATTCGGATAAGCGACATATTTAATGGACTAAACATGAATGTTGATATATATATATATGTTTTTCCCCCCGCGTTTCCATCCTGTTTCAGGATATTGCGGTCAACATCAGCATCTTTCAGCTGTATGTGTGTATGTGTGTGTGTACATATATATATATATATATATATATATATATATATATATATATATATATATATATATATATATATATATATATATATATATATATATATACACCTTACCTTTACCTTACTCATCCATAAGATCCATCATCAACATACATCAAACATAGTTCATGAAACAAAACCACATAATTGTAGCATGAGTGATATGGAATACATAGTGGCGTCATGCGTAGAGACACTAAATTATCAATTAGTGCATTGGTACCACTGGCATTTTCTCCTCTGATACATTTGGCAGTATGCATCAAATGGCCTACTATAAGGTGATTGATTGATTGATCATACTTTTCCTCGGGATGCCACTTCTCCTCACACAATCTACAATCATTCAACATGAATCATAACTCTACTTGCATGAATGATGTATAGGCATAATTAAGTGACTCACAATCAATAAGTTAAAAGATAAATTCATATATTTAACACCAATGAAGTCACAATTGAATCACCACATGAATACTTCCATAGAACATACATACATTTATGATAACAAAAAAGGGAACTATTTAACATTTAATGTGCCCATGTACTATTTCTAGGACGAAATACATCAATTCCTCGTAACTAGTGATTGCACATTTAAGATAGTTCCTTACTACTGAACTATGGATTCTAATCTCCTAAATCTTAAGTTAATCACTAACTCCTAAAGCACTACTGACTTAGCTTAACTGCTTAAGGAGTAAAATGCACAACCTAGACATTATGCTTATGCTTTCATAGAAGCTGCATAATAAAAAAAAAAAAAAACACTCTCACTATGGGTTAACTTAGGGTACAGATTATCTACAAACTACGACATTCGAATATAGTGCTAATTTTCTCCTGAATTAAGTTCTTAAGAACAAACTACATTTTTACAGGACACCAACTTACCATTTTCTGGGAAAGGAGCATAACTGATTTAATGTTACACTGTGCTTACCTTCAAGATAGTCATAAAGTTGTCAGGTTTCAGGCTCCAGACTAGGTTTTTTTCTGTCCTAGTTCGCTGGCTGCTTAATAGGCTGGTACTTCTCTCTCTTCCTCTATTGGAGTTAGCTAGACTTCAGTTTACTCGTTGCGTAGAGGATACCAAGTCGTCAGTTCCAGTGAATCTTGTCCTGTTGAGCGACTGCTGAAAGATTTTCGTTTCACACACACTGAACGTCTGCCGGTCTGTCTCCATTTTCAGTCTCTCAGTTGTTGTTTACGTTATGAGAGTTGTGACCAATGGCTGAGCTCCTTTTCGGTTATAATTTGAATATTGTCGTCCTCTTTCCGAATCAGCTCTATTTTTAAAATTAAAATGATGTAAATTTCATCTTTCGTATTGGTGGTATGTGTGTTCACAGCCTTCTTTCACAGCTTTCGTCAAATGTACTGCTCATCATGTCTGATACTGATTCTTCTCGACTCCATGACAACAATCTGCCAAGCTTCTTCTCTCTCAACCCAACTATTTATTATATGTTTGTGATTGGTTTATGGAAGGAATCAAAATTTGGGGAAGATACATCAATAACATTATATATGCAGATGATACAGTCTTGATTGCAGATAATGAACAGGACCTGCAAAATTTAGTAGATGCGGTTGTTGCACACAGTGCACAACTAGGGTTAGACCTGAATATTAAGAAGACACAAATTATGGTCGTCACTGGGAAGTAGGAAATACCACAATGTGATATACAAGTAGATGGGCATATTCTTAAACAAGTGAATCTATACTCTTATCTCGGCACAGAAATTAACATCTGATGAGAGATGCCTTGAAGAGATTAGAACAAGAATTGCCATTGCGAAGGTAGCCTTTTGCAAGATGAAAATCATACTGACCAATAGAAAGATATCAATTGAAACGAGAAAAAGAGTGTTGAGGTGCTACATAGAACCTGTACTTTTGTATGGATGTGAAGCGTGGACAATGAGCAGACAAGCTGAAAAACATCTGATGGCTGTGGAAATGTGGTTTCTGAGGAGAATGCAAAGAATACCATGGACGGACAGAAAAACTAATGAGCAAGTCCTTCGGGAAACAAATGAAGATCGTAAACTGATTATAGTCATTAGACGTAGACAGTCAAAATTATTTGGACATGTTATGAGAAGAAATGACTTGGAGAACTTGGTGACAACTGGCACGATCGAAGGGAAGAGACCAAGGGGGAGACCGAGAAGTAAATACCTGGATGGATTGGTCACATGGCATGGTCGAGGCAGGAACACGGAGCTGATCCACGACTCTGGTGTTCGAAAGAGATTGCAGAAGATGGCCGCCCACGCTTACCGGCATGGCACATGATGGATGGATGGATGGATTTTCAAAGCAATTTATCTTTCAATACTTCGCCGTTGCTTTCTGAAGCTCATACCAGTGTGTAGCAAACTGCAACCACATCTGCTGACTTTGAAGCAGGTATGTTGTACATACGAAACTGCGTTAGCTGTAACTAAGCCCCTGACGCGTAGATCGAAGAGAGTATATCAACCTGTTTAAACGTGTCATTATCTACCATCTCAGGTCAGTAGCAGATCACCCTTTTCTGTTATGTAATGGGTAAATAACAATGTATTACTTGACTATATATCAGAAGTTCCCAAACCACGGCCCGCGGGCGATTGTGGCCCGCTAGCTGTCAGAAAGTCGCACGCGAGGCCTCGTTATTTATTATAAAATATATTAATAATTTCAAAAATGCACCCAGAGCGCCCTATCAGCTTGCGATAATTTACTCTGCTCGTGGTTGTTATGCTCAGATATTATCGAATGCACCTGTTCAGTTCGCAATGAAACGTTATGAAGTTCCCATATCCCAGACTTGTGACCAATCAGAGTGCGCAAGGCGACATGCTGTCGTCTGTTACAACTGTTTAGCATGTTCGGTAGTGTTGTGTTGAAATTAGATTTTACTTTTTTTCAAATAAAAATTTACAGTTAAAGCCTATAAACATGTGTGTGGAAAATCTAACATCAAAGAATGGTAAAAAGCGAAAATGTGAAGACGGTGCTTGTCGTGAATTCAACGATGATTGGACGGAGAAATTTATGCTTATGCCTAGGCGTTGTGGTAAACCAGTTTGCTTAATTTGCGGATTTTGTGTTTCTGTTACCAAAAAATTTAATCTGGAACGACACTTCACGACCACACATTCAGACATAAATGCTCAACATCCGATCAATTTGGAGTTAAGAGAAGATTTCATAGCTCAAAAAGGAATAGCAAGAGCAAGATTGCTGTTGTTGCGTAGCGCGAAGTCGCTCTTCTGTTGGCTCGCAAAAAGAAGCCGTTCACCGATGCATAAGAAATAATGAAGCATTCCCTTAAAATTGATGCTAGAATGCTTGGCATAAAAAGTGTGAAACAACATTTGATCAGATTCCTTTGTTTAATAATACTATGGCCAGGCGAGTTGAAGAATTAGCTAACGACGTTCATCGGCAAGTAGCAGTACATATTAAAAATGTTTTTTTTTCCATTGGTAATGGATGAATCCACTGACATTTTTGACACAGCTCAGGTCGCAGTTTTTGTTCGAGAAATAAACGATAATTGTGAAGTCACTGAAGAACTTCTAGGACTTGAATCTATGCATGCAACTACCAAAGGGACTGATCCGTTTGAAACTTTGAAGTTGTATGTAGAGAAAAACAACATAGAATGGACAAAATTTGACAGTGTATGCACTATTGGTGCTCCGGCTTTGACGGGTAAAAAGTCTGGATGTCTAAGATTATTGGAACAGTTTCTTGGCCGCACTATATTAAAATATCATTGTATCATTCACCAAGAATCTCTGTGTCGAAAGACATTAAATCTGAAACATGTCATCGATGTTGTTCCGAGATGTGTGAACACAATTCGAAGTAATCCGCGGAACAGGCGTGAGTTCGGACAGTTTCTATCAGACCTGAACTAGGAATACTGTGAGCTACTGTTACACTGTGATGTCAGATGGCTATCTAAGGGAAAGTTCTGTTACGTTTCTGGGCATTGAAAAATGGTGTCTATCTGTTTCTGTCTGAAATAAATGAATTGCCTACAGAACGGGAATGTTTGCTGAACGGTGACTGGCTTAATGACCTGCCATTTTTGGTGGACGTCACGTCTCATTTAAACTCGTTAAATGCGAGGATCCAGGAAAAGAAACAAACTATTCACACATGTGTCCGATGCCATTTCTTCATTTTAGATGAGACTACGACTGTTTATCGGACAGCTGACTGAAAGAACTATAGAGGCGTTTCCAACTCTGAAGACGCTTGTGGTGGAAAAAGAAATGTGACTTGTTACAGTACAAAGTAAAAGGTGAAAGTTTTTTTGATATCTTTCAGTCGAGATTTTAAGAGCTCACAATAGAGGAGGATAATTTTGCCCTCTTCATAAATATGTTCGTATTTTCTGATGATAAGTTCCGTCAATTACAGCAAAACCTTCAGCGGGCAAGACAGATTTGTGCCCAGACAATGATAAACTGGTATCTGAACTGAAGTAACTGGTTATGAAGAACAGTTACAATTGTAAATTAATTACATTAATAGCGATTTTCGAAACTGATTAAAAATTTATTGTTAAATGAACTTTTGATTTAAAAAAAAAAAAAAAAAAAAAAAAAAACAATGACTGCAGTGTAGTATTGACATTGACTGCCTTTAAAGTTTGAGAATTTTGTTGACGAACGTTAAGAAGGGTAAGAATGATATTGCAAGCCGTTTATAATTTTATAATGTTGTGCCCGCTTAACTACCGAAAATAGTAGATATGGCCCTCTGCTTGAAAAGCTTGAGAACCATTACTATAAACGACACTGCTGCTGCCGCTGGAGAGGTTTTGTGACGATGCATTGAGAAACTATCTTTTGGAGGATCAGAGCGGCGCTTGCATAGACAGTGAGGCCTCTCTGCGTGCATTAATTTATTCAGTTATTACTTGGGTCCTAATAAGTACCTACACGTTAGTTAGTTGCATATCTTTTACAGGACGACGCAATCAACATCAGCATGTTTTGCTGTTGTGATCTCTTGGAAAGTTTATGTTCAGTAGTTTGCCATTGCTCTCTGAACGACCGACAACCATACGATTCTTAAAAAAACAACGCAAGGCGGTCTTTTGCCAAATCACCCTCAGCCATGTTTCCAACGCGGGTATGCGGGGTTACGAACTGCGTCCATTACACCTTCGCCACGGAGCTTAACAATGAATACTGCTATTCCATAAATTACAGTTATTTAAAGATGGGAAGTGATATTCTTGCCATGTCTGACTGGTTGACTGAATAAGTTGTGCAAGCTAACAAATTGTATGATAATTGTAACAGATGGAAGTTGCGCCATTAATTCAGACATCTTAAAGTAGTAAAGTAGGCCCTGGTAGTGTCAACAACACTGTCAGATCCAGGCAATGTGTTAACACTGTCGCCTGACACAACATTGTGATGTTTTATGTGCCAGAATGGGACTTCACCCTGCGTTCATGTAAGCTCAGTAAGGAAAGGATCCCTTTTCACACCATGAAGCCTTTTAGGTGCATGAAGCAAACGCCATGACTTTACCCCGATTGAAACTTGATGTGGTCAGTATTCTGTCAATCCATACTCCCAGGTCATTTCTTTTAGGCCTATTTTAGGCTACCGGCTCTGTGGCAAAGGTGTTATTGACGCAATTCGTAATCCGGCATACCGAGTTCGAATGACAACTGTGGGCGATATAGCAGCAGATTCGCTTTGCGTTGATTTTCATATAATAGTATGCGTTTAGGTTGTTCAGAAAGCAATGACAAACTACTGAATATAAACTTGCCAAGAAATAACAAACAGCCAAATATGTTACCGTTGGCTGCAACGTCCAGTAGCGGATACGCAAATAACTTCTCTAGAAATTGTGAGATATGTGCCGGCGTATATTGAAGACATGGTGCTGTACATTGTTAACTGCACACTTGAGCTCTAACAGTCAAGCCCAAAGTGTTTTAATTCAAGGTGATTGAGATCTGGAATGGGCTTCCATCCGATGGATTGAGTTTATTGAAGTAACTTTCACCACACCCTACCAAAATACATCATTACGGAAATCGCTTTGGAGAGCCCCTTTTCCCTCTCCAAGCTCAGAAGCCAGCGGGGTGGGTATGACTGGGTACTGAAACTTCACATCTCCTAAGTGGCTTATTATATCAACCAGGTCGGATGTTAGCATAGCACACACGGGCTGGTTTCCTTTAGGCCTCACTTGGTAATGCCGCCTGCACAGGTATTAGCTATCTAACAGTCAACAGACTGCATCACAATGCCTAGGACAAACGTAAACAAACGTAAAGCACCCTATTCACACGTTGTGATGTGAATGAGGCATGGGGAGCCAGCTCCCGATTTTTATAGACCAACCGGCTCTCGAGGCTTGTTGTGGTCAAAATTTCACACCCGCCGCCCTTCCTTCCCAAGACAATTCTGGTACTCATTTTAGATGTGGTCAAAATAAATTATATAAATTTCAATTTCAAATAAATTTCGGATAAATTTCAATTTCAAATCTAACCCTTTACGAAATCAAACCCATGACCACGGAGTAGTCAGACAAACATGCAGGTCACAGCGCAACAGCACCACCCAGTCATAAAGGGCATGACTTCGCAATAGTTCGTGAATTCTGAAAGTTCACACCCGCTACAGATAGTAACTATAGTAACTGCAAACTCACAGTTTAATATATGTAACACAGGTAATCTATTTCAGTAACGCTAGCAAGTGATATCTACGCTTAAAGAATGAATGCAATGTTCAACTTTACAAACAGACTTGCGTACGCAACTTGTTCAACTTTGACCCGACATATGAAATCTGTGAATCTTGTATGCTTTGGTAGTCACGTTCTTGTAGCGCATTGACGTGTCTGTGCAGTTGACAAAGCTACCTTGAAGAGTTATATAACCATAAATATGGAGCTCAGTTTGGCCGAATGGATAAGATCGTTCATTCTTAAACATCCGGTGTGCTGATACCGAGGTAGCGGGTTCAACCTCTACACGGGTCAGATGGACTAAAATATTGATATCTCATCCTTAAATTCGGAACGTAAATTACAAGTACATCTGAAGTTAGAGTGGTTCGTCTGATGGCGAGGGACCTGGTAATAGAGACAATTAATCCACATGGCCAGCTAATGCACATTCCAAATCAGTCCAGAGCATTAGAAATAACACGTGTATGCTCTACGCTTGAGTTCAAAACGAGCAAGCATAATAAAGAAAAACAAGGATAATTATAAAAATAGGTATACAAATCACTGTTATCGTGCATCAGGCCGGTAAGCGTGGACGGTCATGGTTGGTCAACTCACACTATAACTAGAGTCTTGAAGCAGCTCTATGTTCTTGTCTCCATTATGTCATATGGCACATTCATCCAGATATGTATCTATGGCGCCTTCCCATTTTCCCAGCAACATTAACTGGGGAATAATTTGAGACCTGTAAGACAGTCCATAAATAAACATATCTGTACTGATTGCGGAATCCGTGGTGAAGAGGTTACGGACGCAATTCAAAATCCCACATACCGTGTTCGAAACACAGCTCTGTGCGATTGGAAGCAGACCGCCTTGCGTTGATTTTTAATATAATGGTATGGGTGCCCATTGTTCAGAAAGCAATGGCAATATTTTTAAAATATTTCTTACAGGACGTGGCTGTCAACAACATCATTTTACTGCTGTTGTTGATGTTTGGCAAGTTTACGATCAGTAGTTTGCCATTGTTTTCTGAAGATCGGCTTTCATACCAATTCGGTGAAACCCAGCGCAACGCGGTCTGCTGCCAAATCGCATGCAGCTGTGTCTCGAACGCGGGGTAAGCGGGCTTACGAATCGCGTCCGTAATGCCTTCGCCACGGAGCGCGGCAATGGAAAACTACTGAACGTAAACTTGCCAGGCAATCACACAAATCCAAACAATATACTAGGGTTAACCTGTGATTGTCCTGTAAAGGATTATCAACTAACTTTTAACTGTTTGGCGCGCATTGAAGTAAGAAGTATAGACTATAGGACAAGACAATATATCCGCTGAAAGGTATATTTATTGACCGGGTTTCGAACCGGTCACCTTCAAATGCCAACAGCTTTTCGCTGCAGGAACAAGCGTTCTTCGATGCAAAACTAGCTAGATACCCTTGAGAAGGTGTTCTAATTAGCTATGTCTATCATCCACCTGAAACCACAACTATGGAATATAAACAACATTCGTATTTAATCATTGAAATAGCACCCATAGGTCTCAGAATGTTTTAATATATCAAATAACTAACATACAAACACATCGGATCGCAATGCTGTGTCCAGAATATTTTTAATAGCAAGTTTGCCAGTTGCCACACAGTTTTCCAGTTTATTTCTCCTCATAAAAGGCCCAAGCAATCTTGACTGTCAACGTCTAATTTCTTGAATAAATTTACTGTAATAAAACTATATTGTCATAAGAAAACTCAAAAAGAGAACTGACTTCTCGCATCAGTAACAGACAATTCATATTGATTAAACACGCCATGATAAGAAGAAACATGCGATGTTTACAAAACAGAAAAATCGCAAAAGGGGGGGGGGGGGGAGAGGGGTTTGATAATACAAAAGTAACACGAAAAAGAGAAATGGCACACATCTGACATGGTGCAATGAGAAAAAATAAGCCCTAGAATAATTGAGTGGCAGACCTTTTAACATAAATGTTATTCAAGTATATGCCCCAACAGAGAATCCAGTGAAGATAGTGTAGAGGAATTTTGTAATGACATAGAGTCGCCTTAAAGAAATGTAAAAATTCAGAAATAAACATCATAACAGGGGACTTCAATGCAAAAGTAGGAAATCAAGGGGATAGATACACAGTAGGAAACTATGGTTTAGGAGAGAGAAATGAAAGAGGATACAGACTCGTAGAGTGGGCAAAAGAAACAGGAAATGATTGTAGGAAACACCTGGTTCAAGCAACACCCTAGAAGATTATGGACCTGGAGGAGTCCTGATAGCAGGATTAGAAACCAGATTAACTACATTCTCATTAGCAGAAGATTTAGAAACGCCGCTAACAGTAGCAAAAACAGTTCCCAGTGCTGATTGTTATAGTGACCACAGACTACTCACAGGAACATTGAGGATAAAGTTGAAGAAAGTCACAGTATACAACAGGGAACACTAAATATGATTTGTGTACATTGAGTAATGACAAGGAAATACAAAACAAATTCAACATAGAAGTACAGAACAGATTTGAAATATTGTCTGATCTAGGAGATCCTATTTCCAGGATGTGGATGATCAATGGGAAATGTTAAAGAATTCAATCAATGTGGCTGCAGAAAAAACTATTCCAAAATTAAAGAAGGTGGGTCGTAAGAAATGGATGACAGAGGAAATTTTACACTTAATGGAAACAAGAAGACTCAACAAAAATAATCCTGCCAAATACGAAGAAATTCACAGACAAGTCAGAATATTATGTAGGAAGGCAAAAGAATCATGGCTTGAGGAAAAAGTGCTTAGAAATTGAAAAACAACACAACAGTCAAAATACCAAATTAGTGCACAAAAGAATTCAGGAACTTACTAATAAAAGAACAAGTACATCAACAGGCTGTCTAAAAACTAAAGATGGCAAAGTCATAATAGAAAAAGATCAGATTCTACATGTATGGACAGATTATGTGAAAGACCTGTATAATGATAACAGAGAGGAAACAGTATGATATTAGATTTAATAATGAAGGACCAGCAATTTAAAGATGGAGGTTTCAAAATGTCTAAGCATATGAAGCTGCAAGGCCCCCGGTGCAGATAACATCACAACAGAATGATTAGAGCTCTAGAAGAATTTGGGACTACAGCAAGTCACTAGACTGCTGAACACATTATATGATACTGGAGATATCCTTCTGAATTATGTAATCTGTATTTATTGCAATCCCAAAGAAATCAGGAGCCTTAGAATGTGATCAACATAGAACAATTAGTATAATGAGTCACATCAGAAAGATTTTGTTACGAATTATCATGCAAAGAGTGAGGAAGAAAATACAACCTGAAATAGGGAAGAACAATGTGGTTTTGTAGAAGGAAATGGTACAGTAAATGCTGTGTATATGCTGCGAACAGTTATTGAACGTGCTTTAGAAGTAAACAAGGATATACATCTTTGCTTTATTGACTACACAAAGGCTTTTGATAGAGTTAGACATGTCAACATGGTGGATATGCTTGCAGATCTACAAATTGATGGGAAAGACATTAGACTTATAAAAAACATATATTGGAAACAACAAGCTGCCATAAGGATTGATAATGAAGTAGGACAATACCAACCTATTAAGAGAGGTGTTAGGCAGGGATGTGTAATGTCTCCAGATCTTTTTTCACTATACAGTGAAAATATTTTCAGAAATGTAGAAGACCTAAATGGAATCAGCATTGGAGGACGAAACATAAATAACATTAGATATGCAGATGATACAGTATTGATTGCAGACAATGCACAGGATCTGCAACAATTAGTAGACGCTGTGGGTGTCCACAGTGAGCAGCAAATGACGG
>JACEFZ010004067.1:0-71994 GCA_014155875.1 Cepaea nemoralis | reverse complement strand
ACTCCCTCCAGATCCTCTCTCTGGTCACTCTCATCCTCTCCAGATCCTCTCTCTGGTCACTCCCTCCAGATCCTCTCTCTGGTCACTCCCTCCAGATCCTCTCTCTGGTCACTCCCTCCAGATCCTCTCTCTGGTCACTCCCTCCAGATCCTCTCTCTGGTCACTCCCTCCAGATCCTCTCTCTGGTCACTCCCTCCAGATCCTCTCTCTGGTCACTCCCTCCAGATCCTCTCTCTGGTCACTCCCTCCAGATCCTCTCTCTGGTCACTCCCTCCAGATCCTCTCTCTGGTCACTCCCTCCAGATCCTCTCTCTGGTCACTCCCTCCAGATCCTCTCTCTGGTCACTCCCTCCAGATCCTCTCTCTGGTCACTCCCTCCAGATCCTCTCTCTGGTCACTCCCTCCAGATCCTCTCTCTGGTGCACTCCCTCCCAGATCCTCTCTTGTTCACTCCCTCCAGATCCTCTCTCTGGTCCACTCCCTCCAGATCCTCTCTCTGGTCACTCCCTGCCAGATCCTCTCTCTGGTCACTCCCTCCATATCCTCTCTCTGGTCACTCCCTCCAGATCCTCTCTCTGGTCACTCCCTGCAGATCCTCTCTCTGGTCACTCCCTCCAGATCCTCTCTCTGGTCACTCCCTCCAGATCCTCTCTCTGGTCACTCCCTCCAGATCCTCTCTCTGGTCACTCCCTCCAGATCCTCTCTCTGGTCACTCCCTCCAGATCCTCTCTCTGGTCACTCCCTCCAGATCCTCTCTCTGGTCACTCCCTCCAGATCCTCTCTCTGGTCACTCCCTCCAGATCCTCTCTCTGGTCACTCCCTCCAGATCCTCTCTCTGGTCACTCCCTCCAGATCCTCTCTCTGGTCACTCCCTCCAGATCCTCTCTCTGTGTCACTCCCTCCAGATCCTCTCTCTGGTCACTCCCTCCAGATCCTCTCTCTGGTCACTCCCTCAGATCCTCTCTCTGGTCACTCCCTCCAGATCCTCTCTCTGGTCACTCCCTCCAGATCCTCTCTCTGGTCACTCCCTCCAGATCCTCTCTCTGGTCACTCCCTCCAGATCCTCTCTCTGGTCACTCCCTCCAGATCCTCTCTCTGGTCACTCCCTCCAGATCCTCTCTCTGGTCACTCCCTCCAGATCCTCTCTCTGGTCACTCCCTCCAGATCCTCTCTCTGGTCACTCCCTCCTCAGATCCTCTCCTCTGGTCACTCCCTCCAGATCCTCTCTCTGGTCACTCCCTCCAGATCCTCTCTCTGGTCACTCCCTCCAGATCCTCTCTCTGGTCACTCCCTCCAGATCCTCTCTCTGGTCACTCCCTGCAGCACCATTCTCTAAAGGCTGTGATGTTCTAAATGTTCTTCTTCATTATACACACCATTCCAACGGTCCCCGACCACATCTGCTTTAGTCAGTCAGTCAGTCAGCCAGTCAGTCAGTCAGTCAGTCAATCAATTAGTTAGTTAGCAATTAGTTAGTTAGTTAGTTAGTAATTAGTTAGTTAGTTCGTTCGTTCGTTAGTTAATTAGTTAGTTAGTTCGTTCGTTCGTTAGTTAGTTAGTTAGTTCGTTAGTTTGTTTGTTTGTTAGTTAGTTAGGTAATCAGAGGTTAGTTAGTGAGTGAGTGAGTGAGTGAGTGAGTTAGTTAGTTAGTTAGACAGTTAGTGAGTGAGTGAGTGAGTGAGTGAGTTAGATAGTTAGTTAGTTAGTTAGTTAGTTAGTTAGAATGGTCATCATCATTCTTGATGGACAAACAACATAGTTAGTTAGTTAGTTAGTTAGTTAGTTAGTTAGACGACAGATCATCCTCATTGCATATCGAACCATTCAGTCCATAAGTACTCGGATCCCCTCCTCAGCAAATCCCGCAGCGTGTAGCGGCTAACGACACCAGTTCTGTGTTGGTTTATCAGTCTTCTTTGGCTTCCTGTGTAGTGTTCTTGTTTGGCCACCCCTCTTTTAATTTGCTGCTCTCGCAGTCTGGCCATGGTTGTAGATTCACAGTCATCACTTGGTTCTCGTAAACGACTTACTTCTCGTAGGGCATTTAGAATGTCAGCCTGGTTCATGGCTCGTCCGCCCTCCACAGTAACCTCACCTGCAAGCCTGTCAGCCTGCTCATGTCCTTGTACACCCGCATGCCCTGGCATGAAAATAAAACTAATCTTTGCCAACAAAGACCGCGCCAGAGACAGCAACCATTCTCTTCGGATCCACCCCATCTCTATCCTCTTGAGCATGTTCATTGAGTCGCTAAGGACACATGCCCGATTGAATGTCTGTGTCTCGAGCCATGTTATTGCTTTACTTACTGCCATGACTTCCATATTCAGGCTACTTGTGGTCAAAGCAAAAGCGCCAGACTGTTTCTTCACAGTTTTCCCTCCGGCTTTAGCTGTAAAGGATCATGAACTTCTCACTCCTCAGACGACCGACTCATCCGTGTAAATGACAGCATCATCCTCTAAAGAATTCTCGAAGCTCAGAGCCTGTACTGCCGCCTCCACAGCAGCTGGATTTTCATGTCTGCATTTTCTGTCTAGTTGGATGTATACTGAAAACGATGTACAGAAGTCTGTTGGCATTTGTACCCACTCCTCGCCAGGTTCTAAGTCCTCAAGTGAACACACCTGCTGAAGAATGTCTTTGGCTTGACCCATCCACGACTTTCCTCTATTTAACCTGCTGCCTTTTACCTTCTTAATCTCGCTATGGAGTGGATGTTGTGTGTTTGCGTCGACTCCGAGACATCTCTCAGAATCACATGTGCTTTATCTTGTACCAATACCCCATTAAGTGGTGCAGTCAAGCCAATCTGTTCGGCTGCTCGTTTGTTTACCGCCGATGACATTTTCTGGTATACATTTAAAAAAATAAATTAATATTACTTTAGCTGAAACAATTAAAACACATTGTCACAGGTATTGTTCGTTTATGGAATATCTGTTATCCTCACGGTAATTTTAAATTTAACACGAACTCTTTATGTTTGCATAAAACCGACTTAAACCGCCTAATTGCTAACGTCTCACTATATTTGAGCAATCGTTAATTGTTCGTCGTTTATTCATTTATTCAATGCACATGATATATAACTATGCAGTATGCACTTGACGAGATGCAGAGAAATATGCCAGGCAATACATCGTGAAAAGTATTGTTTGTGGATTCTGTGTTTGAATTCACTTTTGCCAACAATCGACATTGTTTTGAAATAGTTAATGTTTTGAAATAGTTAATGTTTTGAAATAGTTAATGTATATATAATATATAAACTTGTGTCAAAGACTGAAGTATAGAAGACCACCCTGAATGAGTGGTCTACCTCAAGATAGAAGACCACCCTGAATGAGTGGTCTACCTCAAGTAGATTCGAGGTAACCCAGTGCCCCTACATGAGGGCAGGGTAGGTGATAGGGAGGGGAACTATTAACTAGTTCTCTCATGAGACACGGAGATGTCAACCACAGAGAGTAAGCACTCTGGTCACGGCAGAATCACGCATACGTGATAGCCACGGAGAAGTGGAATCCCACTCAAGAGTAAACGGCTACTCTAAGCGTGCTGAGTGTTGCAGCACGCAAAAAGCCGAAGGACGCACGAGGTCCTTCCGCGGGCTGTGTAGCCACGCGAGTAGAATAGTCAGACGGGGACTGACTTTCATAGTGAGCGCATCGATTAGTGTCGATGCGCGTTTCCTTAGCCAAGTAGATAGAGTTAGCTGTAGGGATAGGATATGACTGGATAGGGAATTCTGTGTCTTTATGTGTGATTTAATAGCGACCGTTTTTGTGCAGTAATCTATTGTTAAAGAGCCAGTGACAATAAAATGCATCATCCATACCTCTCGTACGACTTGCAATATTTTTGTGTGGTACGGGAGAAGTTGATCCTGTAATGCCTGACGCATCGGTTGCTGACAGGCTAGGATTAAAGTGGTGTCAGAAGTGTAGCTTGGACAATTGTTCAAGCTAAAACACTCACCCACGGCTCTGAAATAGTATTATTGTTATTTAATCACGGGGTTTAATTTGTGTTAGTGTGATAATGACGTGTGCAGACTAGGTCGAGTTGCGAGCTGTGCTGTGCCTATCGTGACCAAATAATATTTATTTGTGCTTAATGAAATATTTTGTGCTTATAATCATGTGTTCTTCGAAGTTGTAAGTATTGATATTATTGTTTTCTATCATTTATTTATGTAATTACTTATTTGTTTATGAATATGTGTCAAATATAATTCATGGCGGAGCGATACACAAAACAAAATGAGCCGAGAACATTATTGATTTTCCAATCTAAAAATAGTGCTGCGCCTCTGACGTATTGCGGCTGACAAACAGCTGTATTACGCCATTTGCAATCGGCGACGGATTGTTGACAAATCGCAAAGCGGCTGCTCGCCTGAATCATTGGCTTATACCAAACATTATTTGTTCAAATACGTTATTTATTGAATATATTTATTTATTTAAACATTATTATTACCTTTATATTTATTTCAAAGCATTTATTTAATTATTTATATACCTATTCTAATTTGTTACCGTCACGATGGCACTACTTTTGCTATGCAAATAAGACTTGGCCTGCACAACACTTCCATAGATTAAACTAGAATAGGAAAGCAAGGCATACGACGTTAGAACGAAGACAGGACATTGACATTTAATATTAATTAGACTACATTGTACTGTTCTGGGGGCATGTGATGTGATTGTACCAAATTGTCTAAAGTCATATATCATTTACAAGTTGTTAATTGTTACTGCTCCTGTAAACCAGGCAGAACAACAGCTGTTTGGAAGAAAAGCACAAGGTGTATGTCATAGTGCCTAACGATTTGACCTGAGGTGCCAAACGATTGTACCTGATTGATCTGGAATGTTAAGATGAGTATACCCAAACTATTTTCAATGCAATATGATTAATAATGCATCTCTTTTTCAAGGTGTGATCTATTAGAATATTTTTTTTGTGTCATCCATTTTTCAAGGTGTAATCTAAAAATATATCAGTGGTGCACAGTGTGGTAAATTACTTCATATTCCGAATATAAATAAATGAGTAAATATTGAAGTGCCTGTCAACGCTAGCTAATAACCCAACAACATGGCAACTTTAGCTGATTTCATAAAAACAGGCAAAGAATTACAATACACAGGAAAGGAGCTAGAGCAATATGCTGACCAAAAATTTAAGGAAGCAAAAGATGCTGAGAGAGATGAACGTGCACGAGAAAGACAACATCAGAAGGAAAAGGAAGAACGGGATAGACAACAGCAGAAGGAAAAGGAAGAACGGGATAGACAACATCAGAAGGAGATTGCAGAACTAGCTGAGATAACAAAACAGAAGCAGTTAGAACATGATAAGGAGATTAAACGAAAAGAACTAGAATTAAAGCAAAAGCAACTAGATCAGGAGAAAGAACTAAAGCAAAAGACATTAGATCAGGAGAAAGAACTAAAGCAAAAGAGATAGATGAAATGGCAAGAGTTAAGGAAAAACAAATACAAGTGGAATCAGAGACACAGTTAAAGATGAAAGGGATGGATGTAGATTCACACTTAGAGATCTCCGCTACTAAACTAAAGAGTCAGCAGGAAGAAAATAAATTTAATAAGTATAAGAATATTATTAAACCATTCTGTAAAGAAGACTCCATATCAGCCTGGACAGAAAATGTCGAATATCAGTTTAAGTACCATCAAGTACCAATCGAGATGTGGGCTATGATTTACATGAAGAACCTTAGTGGGGAGCCCCTTAAAGTGATAGAATCAATACCAACTGAGCTTAGATCTAACTATCAGTACATCCATGAAAGGATAATGCAACATTTCTTACTTGATGCCCCTGGGTATCAAGTACAGTTTTCCAACCTGAAACCAAAACCCAGTGAGACTTTCATTGATTACGTCTCAAATGTCCAGAGCGTACTAAATAGATGGCTTAATGCTGCAAACATAGGAAAAGATTTTGAAAAACTTAAAAATTTAATAGCCATGGATAAAGTCATATCCACAATACCATCTCCTTTCGCTAAATTTCTTCAGCAGTCAGACATTGAGACCATAGAACAATTTGAAAAAAAAGGCTCAGCTTATTTTTCATCCAATGGGGAGATTTTTAAAACATCTAATAGCGACTCTGAAATAGTTTCTTTTGTTAAGGACCAACCTAAAAGCTATCGGAGTAATAAAAAACCATTTCAGAGAGTCGACAAAAAAGACCATAAATTACCCAAATGTGTGCATTGCCAACTTTTTCATGATACTTATTCTATGTGTGATAAATCGCCTAACTATCCGGCACATCTTGAAAATGTCATTAAGAAGCAACAAAACAAGAGAACTGCATACAGGCGTGCAGTCAAATGCTTCTTCTGTTCCAGCTACGGCCATTATTCAAATAAGTGCCTGGGCCGCCAACGAATGAAAGCCAACAATGCAGTGTTAATTGATACATCATCTGATAGTGAGAGTGAGACTGACTGTGAAGTTGAAAATGAATTACCTGTTAACCAAGCTGAAAATGTGTGTTCTGTAAATGATGTATTGAGCTTTGACAGTTGTGAACGATGTCACCAATTCCATGCAGACGGAAAATTAGAATGTGGGCATACAGTACCATTCTCCACTGAGAGTGTAAACGCAGCATTAGCCTCCAGAGGCAATTTAGTGTTCCACAATGCATTGGTCAACGAAAAACCATGCCAATGTTTGCTGGACAGTGGGAGCACTCTTATAGGTCTTAGAAAGGAACTGGTGAATCCAAGTGATTATACAGGTGACTCAGTCAAATGCCGAATTTTTTCGGGCAATATTGAAATTTACCCTTTGGCAAAAGCCCGTATTAACACTCCTTTCCTTTCTGGTACCTTTACATGTGCGATTTTAGATAACCCTTGTACTGATTTGATTTTGGGATGTTTACCCCAATTAAAACATTGCACGAACAAAGAAATAGCTGCCTGGGAGAAATTAAATGCAGCTAATGCAACAACCAGAGCAGATACTATGAAACACCAAGACACATTACAGGATGAAAGACTACTGTTGCTATCACCAACTAGCACAGATGATACCAGCAGACAAATGTTCATAGACCAGCAAAAAGCTGATCCGAGTGTGTCTCCGTATCTGAAGTTATTGAAAGAAAAAGCCAAAGTAACGAAAAACGCATCATGGTTTTTTAGACTGAATAATGGCATTCTTACCCGCTATTATACAACTGGTAACCATGAGATTCAGCAAACGGTGTTACCTGTACAGCACCGCCAAACTGTGCTAAAGATTGCACACGAGTCACCGTTTGCTGGTCACCTTGCATACGACAAAACCAGGGCCAGAATTCAGGCTCATTTTTATTGGCCGGGTTTTTGTAACGACATAAAACTATTTTGTCGTTCATGTAATGTCTGTCAACAACTAGTACGTAAGGGTAAACATCCTACAGCTGAAGTGCAGCCTTCAACACTGGCCTCTAGGCCATTTGAGAGTGTGGCGGTCGATATTGTTGGACCCCTAAACCAGGTGTCCAGCAAAGGAAATCGCTTCATTTTAACGATGGTGGACCTATGTTCAAGGTGGGTTGAGGCAGTAGCTTTGAAATACATCACCTCCAAAGACGTTGCCAATGTTTTTCTACACTTGTTCTCACGATTCGGATTCCCTCGTACCATCTTATCCGACCGTGGAACCCAATTCATATCGGCTGCAACGCAAGCCCTTACTAAAATGTTAGGGATTAAACAACAGTTTACAACAGCGTATCATCCAGCCAGCAATGGAATCGTAGAAAAACTTAACGGAGATCTGAAACATATGCTGGCTAAGGTGACAGCAGAAAACCCAGCTGATTGGGATACACTGTTACCAACAGTGCTGTTCGCCTATCGGGAGATTCCCCATTCAAGCACGGGTTTCTCACCGTTTGAATTAGTGTACGGGGCTAACCCACGTGGACCCCTAACAATTTATCATCAGGTAGTAACTAATTCCATTGAAATTCCAACCCCTAAAACACCTTATGAAATTGTAACAGAGACACGAGACAAGATTATGAAATCGTGTATCATAGCCAAGGCAGCTTTGGAGAGGAAGGGTCAAATCTACCGCCAGTACGCAAATAAAGGTGCGAGAACTATTAATCTTGAACCAGATCAAGACATACTGCTTTTACTTTCAGACAAACGAAATTTATTATTGACCTCATGGCAAGGGCCATTCAAGGTGGTACGTAAAATTTCAGATGTCGACTATGAAATATCAATAAACGGACACTTAAAGATATTTCATGTCAACATGTTGAAGCCTTACTTTTCACGACAAGAGACAGAATTAGAGACAGACGAACACAATGCATCCACACCGATTGATGAGACGACGGACATACACAACGCAACTACACTAGTTAGCGAGACTGGCAAATCCGACGATATCCATACACCTAGTGAGTTTACAGAAAACGCACTTAGCACCACAACTGTACTTAATCAGGTAGACGACGACAGGATGGAACTACCTGTTCCAAATGTCGACAAGACTGCGACATTAGATTCTATACGAGTAGAACAGGGACTAACAGACGAGCAACGACGACAGATAATAGAGTTAGTAACGGAATATAAGGACATATTTTCCGACATTCCAGGTAGGACGGACAGAATCGAACACTCCATCCTTCTTTCGGACTCTAAGCCTATCAAATGCAGGCCGTACTCTATCCCACTCAGCTATAGAGAAAGTCTAAATAAGGAAATTCTTAATTTAGAAGCTAGTGGGATCATTCAGAAATCTACATCTGAGTACTCCTTTCCAATCGTCCTTGTCAAGAAAAAAGACTCCACCATTCGTCTTTGTGTGGACTACAGAAAGCTCAATAATGTCACTAAGATCGACGCAGAACCAATTCCTTCCTGCGAAGATCTTATTCTGGACATGTCCACTTCCAAAATCTTCTCTAAATTAGACCTTACTAAGGGATATTGGCAGGTCCCTATGCAGACTGAATCTATCCACCTTACTGCTTTCTCAACACCTTTAGGTCTCTACGAGTGGCGTTTTCTTCCTTTCGGACTGCGCAACGCTCCTGCCACTTTCGTATGCTTAACTAGAGATTTACTTCATGGAGTGACGAATACAGTGACATATATAGATGATATTTGTGTCCATACAGATGACTGGACGACACACTTACTGAAACTCAGACATGTCTTCGATAGGTTGTGACTCTTCTGTCTCACTGTCAAACCGAGCAAAGTCGAATTGGGCCTACAAGAAATTGATTTTTTGGGTCATGTCATTTCACAAGGACAACTAAAAACTGACAATAGAATTATTACTAAAATTATGAACCTGACCATGCCTACAACGAAAAAGCAGGTCAGGAGTCTTTTGGGTTTAGTAAATTACTATAGTAAGTTCATACCGAACTTAGCTGAAATTACAAGTGTATTTTCAAATGTGTTAAAAGCATCAGTCAAATTAGATGTCAAAGATGCATTATTAATTTCTGCATTGTCAAAATTGAAACTCCTATTTAGTAATGTACCAATCCTCCGTTTGCCTAATCCTAGGCTCGTTTATTATCTTAGGACAGATGCCAGCAGGATTTCCATCGCTGCAGTACTAGGCCAGTTTTATGATGGCATCTTCCATCCAATTTGCTACGTGAGCGCAAGATCACACCTGCTGAGTCCAGATATTCCATATCAGAGTTGGAAGCCCTAAGCGTCATCTATGCGGTGAGGAAGTTGCATCGATTTCTGGCGGGTGTTCACTTTGTGGTCCAGACTGACAACTCCCCGATCACGGTCATACAAAGTGGAGTACATCGCAACGACCGCATCTACAGGTGGTCATTGATATTACAGAATTATACTTTTAGTATAGAACATATTAAGGGTAGGGATAACATTCTGGCAGATACCCTGAGTCGACCATCTGAGGTAGAAATACCTGATATTCCACATGAGTAGTTAGTATAAGAAAGGTTAATTAGTACTCTTAGAGGATCCTGTGTAAAATATCCTATTTATTACATAGACATGATTTTCAGGACTGTGTGCTAAGAACATTGAACTACCATGTGTCCGTAGACAGCAAAATAAGAACTATGCTCCAGGAACAAGTGTATCACCGTGTGTACATAGACAGCTCGTTACTTACTATGCTCCATTTGTGTTCCGGTGAATCACCTGTGTTAATCATGGAAGAACAGTGTCAGAACATTGCATAAATAACAGACACGAATTTACTGGTCTACGTCACGTGCGGAATCTACGAGCGAAATAAGACACATAGGACACAAGTATGACTGTGTAGTGTATTTAGTATACCCAGGATAATTATGTATATATAAACTATGCCAACGAAAACAATTTCTGAACATTATGGCAACCAATAACCTGAGGTAAATAGATACCATGTATATATACCTAATATTGTGATATGTATTATAACAGTTTTAATATAGTGTTAAATTATAGTTAGACTAGTTACTTTAAGATAGAGTAGATTAGATTTAGAGAATATGAATAGATATTTTTGTAGTTTAAATAAATCATTAATTTACCCACTTACGTAGGATAAAATTAGATTAGGACAGTACTTACACTTAATAATAGCTAATTAAAAAAACCAGGATAGAAAGTTTAGATAAGACCAGTATTATTTAGTGTAGATAGGAATAACACCATTTAGTTCATTTCATTTCACTTTATTTCATTCCATCTTAATGAACACTTCAACAACATAATCATTTAATATTAAATGTAGTTTACACCTTATAGGATTAAAGTATACAAATAACATTCATCAATTACAACATTTAGAATAAATATATAAATCATATATTTGTTTTTTCATTAAAACATTATTTAGAATTTTGTTACATTTCACATCACCCATTTCAGAAAAGTACATAACTCATCTCACATCATTTTCATTTGTAGATAGTTAGATTACTTCCCTTAAATTAGATTGATTTTCTACAACAAGTTAGAATATATAGATATAGAATTAGTATTAGTATGTCATTAGAATATAGAGTTTAGTAATATCAGGGTACAATTCTATCAACCCTATTTCATCCATGTACATATTTTGTAAATACATGACTCGTGCAGTAAGTTAGGCACAGTCATTAAGCTCAACGTTTTCAAACGAGCTAAACTTGTACAGTGTCACTTCAAGGTTTTAAACAGTTGGGAGGATAAAAGATGTGTGACAGAAGTGTGAAAGTGAGAGAAAAGGGAAAATATACAAGAGAGAATGAGGAAAACCAGCGGATTTTTTCTGCCGCTCAACGCGACTTTTTATTTTTTGTCTGCGTCAAGCGTTTGCTTTCGATAGTGAAAATGTATTGTCTTCAATGTGGTGTGTATAGTTTAGTGTAGTTTAGTATAGATCTTAGATAAAGTATTTTAAGTCTCATAAGACGGAAACGTAGCCACGACTTAGTGTTATACACTTGTTTGTGGCCACATTTAACCGAATTATGGCACTTGAAAACTAACTTACATACATATTATAGATAGACACATATGTTAGAAATTAAAGTATATTAATAGTTACATGAAAACACACAAACAACCAGGAAAACAAACAGGTAAATTACATACAATTGTTAAAACAAAGAGGGATAACTCCGGGTCAGGGGACACAATAGACAACGAAACACTAACTTAACAGTGAAAGATAACTTTACACGCGGAAGCGAGATAGGTAAAGCCTGTCGCACACAGCTTGTGTAAAGGTTGTTTAATATTATATGGGGGACATGAAGCAATTCATGTGGTGACCCTAAGAAAGTCAACTTTGTATGGGTAGTGAGTTAATTTGCTATTTGAGGGCAGGTCTTATAAGACAATGGTCCGGTTCAGACAAACCTCTAATTAATATAATATTGCGATGAGAAGAGGGCTCACGCCAACCAGACAAGTTTGTGGCGATCACCAGTAGCCAAGTAAAGTGAGACTACATTGTGACAATAGTCAGTAGGAGTCTATTTAGTTACCCAGAACCAGGTTATCAATAGTCTTTGACAAAAATTAGAGACACTAATTTTTTAGAAACCTCTTGCGTCACAACCATGAGTCAAAGTTTGTAACGCAACACAGGAGGGGAGGGTGTGTGTCAAAGACTGAAGTATAGAAGACCACCCTGAATGAGTGATCTACCTCAAGATAGAAGACCACCCTGAATGAGTGGTCTACCTCAAGTAGATTCGAGGTAACCCAGTGCCCCTACATGAGGGCAGGGTAGGTGATAGGGAGGGGAACTATTAACTAGTTCTCTCATGAGACACGGAGATGTCAACCACAGAGAGTAAGCACTCTGGTCACGGCAGAATCACGCCTACGTGATAGCCACGGAGAAGTGGAATCCCACTCAAGAGTAAACGGCTACTCTAAGCGTGCTGAGTGTTGCAGCACGCAAAAAGCCGAAGGACGCACGAGGTCCTTCCGCGGGCTGTGTAGCCACGCGAGTAGAATAGTCAGACGGGGACTGACTTTCATAGTGAGCGCATCGATTAGTGTTGATGCGCGTTTCCTTAGCCAAGTAGATAGAGTTAGCTGTAGGGATAGGATATGACTGGATAGGGAATTCTGGGTCTTTATGTGTGATTTAATAGCGACCGTTTTTGTGCAGTAATCTATTGTTAAAGAGCCAGTGACAATAAAATGCATCATCCATACCTCTCGTACGACTTGCAATATTTTTGTGTGGTACGGGAGAAGTTGATCCTGTAATGCCTGACGCATCGGTTGCTGACAACTACCAAGAACCCACTTTTCAACAGTGAGATAGATATCGAACACCAGCCTAGTTTGGTCACTGAACTCGCCACAGTTCTTTGTTGAAACTGATTCTCGGGGTTTAGTAGAGAGAAGCTGTGACGTGGCAGACAACACATCCTGGAAATATAATATGACACAGGGGGGGGGAGGGGGCTGCGGGCATGACCATACTTACGTGTATTGCTGAAGATTGGAAGCATGTAAAAGCCTAAACAACATGCACAACCTTTGTGCAATAAAGACAGCCAGGTGTGGTTGTGGGATGGAAGAAGAAGAAGAAGAAGAAGAAGAAGAAGGAGGAGGAGGAGGAGGAGGAGGAGGAGGAGGAAGAGGAAGAGGAGAAGGTGGCTGCGGAGGAGGAAGAGGAGTAGAAACAACCGAATTGGTAAGAAAGAGTAAAATTAATATCTAAATGTGCAAATGAGTTAACATTGTAACTAAAACAAAGCTAGTTAAAGCGACAAAAAATAAAGATGGCCTCGTGATCTTCTCTCGTGTTTCTCTTGTACCTTGCGGTGTCGAGGTGAAACATAAACAGTGGGAGAGTGCCCGTTTATGGGCTTTATATATCGAGATTCCCATGGACTCTGTTGGTCTCCTGGCGAGCCGGTCTCCCTGGCGAAGGGGTTAACGACTTTCTCAGTAATCCCGTATATCCACGTGGGGAACATAGCTGCTCGAGATTCGGCAGGGCGGATCGCGTCGCGTTGGTTACTTACGAGGTATATGTCGCTCAGAAAGCAATGGCAAACTACTGAGCATAATCTTGCCGGAAAAATGCTGGTGTTGACTGCAACGTCCTGTAAGGGATATGCAACTTTTAAAAAAAAAAGGTCTCTGTTATTCCCTCTGGCCATCGTTTACGTGGCCGGCCTCTTCTGGTTCCATTTGGTCGTGCATTGCTTTTTGTGGTATACTGTCAGCTGGTAGCCTAGTTATATGGTCGGACTATTTCACTTGCTGTTCCCTAATTCAATATAGCTCTGGTATTCATTCATTCAGTCATTCATTTATTCAGTAGCATGTCCTTGCTCCCATAACAACCTTCCGGAAAACCTCTCGATCATAAGCAAGATGTCCCGCGTCTGATACACCCATCTGGAGATTATCCGCCACACCCTGCACCCATCTTTTCTTTGGTCTGCTTCTTCCTCTCTTCCCAGACATATACCCCTCCATTATTGTTCTCTCCAAACTTTCGTGACGTTTCAAGTGACCAAAATATTTCAATTTTCTTTGTTTTATCGTCTTTAATAGCCAACCTTCTTCAATTTTCAGCTCTTGAAAAGTATGGGTGCATTTATTATTTTCTTTACCCAAGATATTCTTAGAACTCGTCTATAACATTTATATTCAAAGGAATTTATGCGCTGTTCAGCTTATTTAGTAAGTGTCCAGGTCTCACAGGCGTATGTTGCACTGGGAAAGATGCATGCTCTTAAAAATCTAATTTTTGTAGTTCTGTTTGTCCCACTCCATAATGTCTTCAGTTGTTTTAGCCTTAGCAGTTGTTTTAGTTCAGAAAGCAATGGCAAATTACTGAACGTAACACTTGCCTAGTACATCAACATCATCATCATCATCATCATCATCATCTTCCACTTCTGCCGTCAAGCGTCGTGGGGAGGAATAATTTGCGTTCCAGCGCCCGGTGGGCGGCACTAGATAGTGTCATTCCGTGTGGTTGTACAATGTCTCTGATGTCGTCAATCCATTTTCTTCTTGGACGTCCTCGTGGTCTCGTCGCAGATGATCTTTGATGTAAGGCCAGTGATGGTAGTTGCTGATGTTGCATTCTAACGACATGGCCAAACCACTTGATCTTCTGTCTTTCAATAAATGTGGCACAAGGTGTTGATCCCACAGTCTGTCTGATAGTAGCATTTCTTACTCGGTCTCGGATTGTTAAGTTGGCAGCTCTCCTCAGGCATCTCATTTCGCAGGTGTTGATTTTGCGAAGGTGTAATTTGGATAAAGTCCAGGTTTGAGATTGATAGCATAGGGTTGGTGTGAATATGCTGTTTATTATCTGTCGTTTTGCGGACATGGGTATGTTTGGATGCTTCAGTAAGGGTGATAGTTGATATGTAAGTGCACTAGCTTTTTGACATCTGATTTCAATTTCTCTGTCCAATCTGCCATCTTCTGTGATCATACTTCCAAGGTATTTGAATTCTTTAACTTGTTTCAGAGGTGTGTTATTTATCTGTATACTTAGTGGGCCTGGCGATCTGCTAACTTGCATTACTTCGGTTTTGGCTGTGTTTATACTCATATTGTATCTGCTGCAGGTTGAACTCAGATTAGTAATATGATTTTGTAGTCTGCCCTCATCGCTGTAAAACAGGCACTGATCGTCTGCAAATAGAAGTTCATTTATTCCCTGTGGGTCAGTTGTTTCATCTGGAGTAAAGAGTTCTAAATTTTCTGAATCTGTTCTGTCGAGACTTGCTTCTTTGGAAATTCTGTCCATGTAGATATTGAATAGCAGGGGAGAGAGCACACATCCCTGCCTCACTCCTGTATTGACTGTGAACATATCTGATATACCTTCCTGTAGCAGGGGAGAGAGCACACATCCCTGCCTCACTCCTGTATTGACTGTGAACATATCTGATATACCTTCCTGTAGCAGGGGAGAGAGCACACATCCCTGCCTCACTCCTGTATTGACTGTGAACATATCTGATATACCTTCCTGTAGCAGGGGAGAGAGCACACATCCCTGTCTCACTCCTGTATTGACTGTGAACATATCTGATATATTATACCTTCTTGTGGTCTTACTGCACTTTGGCTCGAGTGGTACATGGCTATGATGTTTTCTAGCAGTTGCCCTTCTATCCCATAGTCTTCAAGAATGGTCCATAATTTGTATCTGTCTACTCTATCGAAAGCCTTTTCCTGATCCTACAAACACAATATTCTGCTGGTCACTATATTCGATAGTTTTTTCACAAATTTGTCTAAGTGTAAATAATGCATCAGTGCAACTTTTACCTTTCCGAAAACCGAATTGTGCTTTGCTTAACTGTTGTTCAACTATTGGTCTAGCTCTTTGTTCCAAAAGTTTTGCATACATTTTCCCTATATGGCTCAGGAGTGATATACCTCTGTATGTTTCGCACTCTCTCATATTGCCTTTCTTTTTCCATATTGGTACTATTATTGCCTGTTGCCAATCATCTGGGACTTTTCTTTCTTCCCATGCTATGTTAAAAAGTCTTGTTAGCCATTTAACTCCTGTTTCCCCACAGGCCTGAATAGCTTCTGTGGTTATTCCATCTGGACCTGGTGATTTGTTTTTAGGACTTTTCTGTATAACTGCTTTGACTTCTGCAGGTATGAAATTTGGTTCTTGCTGTCCCTGGCATTTAGGCACAAAAGTGAGGTTTTCTATGTTATGTGTGGGGTTAAGTAGTTCTTGAAAGTATTCTGCCCACCTTGCTAGTCTTTGTTGTGGATTAAATATCGGTATACCTCTTTTGCTGTTTATGATGGTGGTTGGGTTGTAAGATGCATCTCTGTTTCTCATTGTGGTGACACGTTTATAAAATTCTCTTGGGCAGTCTTTGCTAAGGGTCGCCATCTGTTCACCGTATATTCTCCAGGATTCATCTCTAGATGCTCTAATTGTTCGTTTGGCATTACGTCGTGCTATTCTATAAGTAATATAGTCCTGTTCAGATTTAGTTGTGATCCACTTTTTGAATGCTACCTTCTTTTTGAGTATGCTATCTTTAACTTCGTTGTTCCACCAGGCTGTTCTTAATCTTTTGTCCTGCCCTACTTTCTTTGTTCCACATTTATTTTTCAGTGTGTTGAGCATGGCAGCCTTGAAACAAGTCCATTCCTTATCTACGATTGAGTGGTCATCAGGGATGTTCTTATGTAGGTTTTGGATTTCTTGACCGAATTCGTCTTTAACCGTATTTTCCTGCAGTCTCCTAAAATTGATGACATGTGTTGTTACCTTTTTGTTTCTTATTTTCCTGTTTGGTGAAATCTTTTTAATTATGACTGGTTTGTGATCAGTATCAACATCTGTATTTGGGAGTGCTCTTGAATCTAATAGTAGCCTTCTGTGTGATTTCCTAATTAGAATAAAGTCAATTTGAGATGCTTGGTCTAAGTCATTCCATTTATACCAGGTTTTGGTGTGGTTACGACGATGTTGAAAAAAACTGTTTGCTATTATTAGTCCATGTTCCGAACATATGTTGAGTAGATGTTGACCATTGCTGTTACAATCAGTCTCTGTGTCGCTGAATGGCCCCATGCAATCCTCCCACGGTGTTCTTCGTGTGCCTATTCGTCCGTTAAAATCACCCATCACAACTAGTTCATCTGTCTCCTTGACATTATTTAACGTGTCTGCAAGTTTATCAAAATATTCGTCTTTGTCTTCGTCGCTGTAAGTGTCATTACATGGGGCGTATGTTTGTATAAAAGTTGTTGTTCTATTTCCTTCTTTTATCTGTACTAGTACATCAACAGCAGCTGAAAAATGCTGGTGTTGACTGCAACGTCCCATAAGGGATACGCAAAAAAAAAAAAAAAATTAGTCTTACCCCACTTTAATCCTGATGTCACCATTTCTGATTTTCTTTCTTCTTGATACGTTGAGTAATATTCTTCTGAGGAATCTTTCCGTTGTTGCAATTTTTATTTTCTCTAATTCGTCACGTTTGGCGTTGGTAGCATAGGGCTGGTATACCGTATAGAAAGATTGTGTTGTAAAGAGTATATTATTAAAAGTTATTAGTATCTATTGATGCGTACTTGAACTTGTTCTTTAGCACTGGTGCCATTTGTTCGATAGGTTGGTTTGCCTTATTAACTTAATGCATCTATTTCGATCTCGTCTGCTGATTTGCCATGTGTTCTGTTCTTCATGGCGTGTTGTTGTCGTCCTTGTTTGGCTGATTTCTTTACACGTATTGCCTATATAGGTTATGAACAAGATATGGGACAGGACACACCCTTGTCGCACTCCGGATCTTACGGGGAAGGGTTCTGAGTGTCCTCCGTTTGTTCGTACAGTGCATTCACTGTTGTTGTATAAGCTTCTTCATAAGTTCGTTAGATGTGTACTGACACCATAGCTTTTAAGGATTTCCGTCATTTCCCACAGCTTGTCCGTATGATGAAATAACATAGTAAAAATATGGATAAAATTTGGTGGAGTTCTGTTATGTAAATCTGCACTACTCTTTGTGTCATTTATTGTTTATGAATTTATGAAATAACATTAACAATAACATGAACATAAGAAAGAACAGTAAATATTATAGCGGAACCACTGAGTTAAAGTTTCATGTGCAGTGAGTGATGAGGATGGGGGAGAAATATATAAAGAAATAAATGAGATAGGGTTGACTAATGTAACAAACTAACAAAAGAGTCAAATTGAAAGCTATTCAAACCCGTGTAGTGTGTAGCATATGTGCTCCTCAAATGACGTCATCAATTTAAGAGGTCAACTACCGCACCGTGTCGCCCGCATAAACACAAACGTTGCAGACGATCGTCTCTCTCTGGCAGTGGTCGGGGTGCAGGATCTATCAGCTCCAAGTTTTCTCACTTCAATCACGCGTACGTTCACCACGGAGGAGCTGTGAAGGCTGTCTACAGGATGTTTGAGGACTGTAGTTATTCCCAGTGAGGACTATCGTGCAGTTCAGTTATTAAGTTATTGTATTGGAGTTAATTCAGGGTCAGTCTATCTATGTGAACTTGGCGGAATAGGGTGCAGCTCTGCTCTATTGCAGACAACAAACATTTCAAACAACAACAAAGCGTAAGATATAAATTATAAGTTTATAAGAGTTAAGAGGTGAGGCTATGTTAAAAAACGTTATCGTGATTGTTAATATATTAATAAAGTATTTAAATTTACTCAGATGTGCGCCCGTTTTTAACATTTAATCATTTCCTTTGGCTTTAATTTAATCCTTTATGTTATTGAGATCGTTTATCGTATAACTTTAAAACAGCGACAACTTTCTGTTGACTTTTTTTGGGGTTTTAATCAGTGCCCTCCTTCATTTCCGTGAGCAATAAAATAATGTAATAATGGCAGTTATGATGATGATATGATTATTTATCATTAATCCATTATCTCGTATCTGATTGACGATTGTCGTACTAAATAAGAATGATTATTGTTTTGTTCACTAAAACTGTCATCATACTGGCATTGTAAGTTTAAAGTTAAGTCAAGCCTCTTCTCTAAAAGGAAATTAGGGGCTTTTGTACTTATATGTTACTGAAAAGTTCTTAGAATATCTTTGACCAAGAAGAAGAAACACACGGTCATCCTTTATAGCCGATCGTGATGTTAAGGAAGAAACTTGTGGATTATGTCGGAATCAAAATTTATTATGTATTTTTCTTTAATTTATTAGTTTGTTTACATTATCCTGTTTAACTATCCTGGGGTATAATATTGGGGTATATAATTATACGTGACACTTTTCCGAATAATGGTCCCAAATTATTTAGTGTAAAAAGTATCCCTTACAGGGCCTCATTAGTTGATGTTGTCGATCACTTCAGGTTCAATGTGATGTGGACAGCTACGGATTGATGGATGCAATAAATGTTTTCTCGGGGTGTATATCTATTTCCACATATAATTGATAGGTATACACTCCAACGACTCTGAGGGCCCTCCGGGTCCAAAAACATTTATTACATCCATCGATCGGTCTAGCCGTCCACGTTACACTGGACCGGAAGTGATCAACAACACATTCAATGCTTGTTCCAATATGTACAATTTTTTCACAAAGAACATGCTTTTGGACAGTATTTAAAATTTTTCTGTCACAATTTCCACATATAACTGTGAAATATTATTGGTATGTAATTCCATTTTCTCAGTTCTATATTGTAGTTCGTAGCGTTTAATATTTGTTTTTTTTATTATATCACCTAATGAGGCCCTGTAAGGGATGCTTTTTACACTAAATAATTTAGGACCGTTATTCGGAAGAGTGCCTTATACGTTATATATATATATATATATATATATATATATATATATATATATATATATATATATATATATATATATATATATAAATCAATCATGTGCCATGCCGGAAAGCGTGGGTGGTCATGACTGCCATTTCACTCGATCACCAGAGTCGTGGATCAGCTCAGTGTTCCTGTCTCGTCCATGCCATGTGGCCAAGCCATCCAGATATTTTCCTCTCGGTCTTCCTCTTGGTCTGTTCCCTTCGATCTTGCCAGTTGTCACTAAGTTCTGCAGTCCATTTCTTCTTATAACATGTCCAAAAAACTTTGACTGTCTACGTCTAATTTCTCTCATCAATCTACGATTTTCATTTGTCTCCTGTAGTACTTGGTCATTGGTTTTTCTATCTGTCCATGGTATTCTTTGCATTTTCCTCAGAAACCACATTTCTGCAGCTATCAGATGTTTTTCAGCTTGACTGCACATTGTCCAAGTTTCACATCCATACAAAAGAGCAGGTTTATGTATCCCCGCAACACTCTTTTTCTCATTTCAGTTACATCTTTTTATTGGTCAGAATGTTTTTCATCTTGCTAAAGACTACTTTCACCATGGCAATTCTTGTTCTAATCTCTTCAAGGCATCTACCATCAGCTGTTATGACTGTTCCGAGATAATTGTACCGATTCACTTGTTGAAGAATATTCCCATTTACTTGTATATTACATAGCGGTACTTCGTATTCGTAAATGTGTATATATATATATATATATATATATATATATACACATTTATATATATAGTAGATCATATATGGTTAAGTATTCTTTTTGTTATTATTCTTTTAAGTATCCTTGTTTGATCCACGACTCTGGTGATCGAGTGACATGGCAGTACATGACCGCCCACGCTTATCGGCATAGCACATGATGGATGGATGGATGGATTCTTTTTGTGTATAATTTTACAGAGATATCATTTTTCAAAATATATATAATAATGTATATATAATCAAGTTCTGTCTATGCTATAGTTTTGAATGTTTGTTCTGATAAACATGTTAGATATAATTAGGTCTTCATTTTGTATATAATTAAAAATGTGTATAATAATGTATATATAATCAAGTTCTGTTTATGATATAGTTTTGAATGTTTATTCTGATAAACATGTTAGATATAATTAGGTCTTCATTTTGTATATAATTCAACATAGATATCGCTTTTCAACATATGCTATATTAAATTACAATATATGTATTATGAAGTTCCCTGGCTCCGTGGCAAAGGGATTAATGACGCAGTTCATAATCCCACGTTCAAAACACACCTGCAAGTGATTTGGCAGCAGACTGCCTTGCGTTGGTTTTTTATGAAATGATATGGGTGCCGGTCATTCAGAAAGCAATGGCTAATTACTGAACGTACACTTGCCAAGAGATCACAACAGGAAAACATACTGGTGTTGACTGCTACATCCTGTAAAGGATATGCAACTAACTAAACCATGAAGTTCTGTCTATCATATAGTTGTAAATGTTCCTACTGATTATTATATGTTATATATAGTTAAGTATTCAACAAGCTGCCATAAGGATTGATAATGAAGTAGGTCAATATCAGCCTATTAAGAGAGGTAGTGTAATGTCTTCTTTTTTTTTTTGAAAATATTTTCAGGAATGTAGAAGAAATGAAAGGAATCATCATTGGAGGACGAAACATCAATAACATTAGATATGCGGATGATACAGTATTGATTGCAGACAATGAGCAGGATCTGCAATATTTAGTAGATGCGGTTGTTGTACGCAGTGAACAACTAGGGTTAGAATTAAATTGTAAAAAGACACAGTTTATGGTTGTCACTGGGAAGAAGGAAATACCACAATGTAATCTACAAGTAAATGGGAATATTCTTAAACAAGTGAATCAGTACAATTATCTTGGAACAGTCATAATATCTGGTGGGAGATGCCTTGAAGAGATTAGAAGAAAAATCACTATGGCAATGGTAGCCTGTGGAAAGATGAAAAACATACTGACCAATAGAAAGATGTCATTTGCAACAAGAAAAAGAGTGTTGAGGTGCTACATAGAATCTGTGCTTTTGTATGGATGTGAAGTGTGGACAATGAGCAAACAGGCTGAAAAATGTCTAATGGCTGTGGAGATGTGGTTTCTGAGAAAAATGCAAAGAATACCGTGAACAGACAGAAAAATCAATGACCAATTCCTACAAGAAACAAATGAAAATCGTAAACTGATTATAGAAATTAGACGTAGACAAAGTTTTTTGGTCACGTTATGAGAAGAAATAAATTAGAGAACTTGATGACAACTGGCTAGATCAAGGGGAAGAGAAAAAGTGGAAGGCAGAGAAGTAAATACCTGGATGGCTCTGCCACGTGGCATGGTCGAGACAAGAAAACGACTCTGGTGATCAAGTGAGATGATGAGACATGACCGCCCATGCTTATCTGCATGGCACGTGATGATGATAATTATTTGTGTGTGTGTACAAATTAATATTGCACACTACTATCTGAGTACAAAATATGCACAACAAAGAACACCACTCATAGAATATGTGTCCCTCTGCAGTCTACCTGTGTCATTGGGTAACCTATTGCAGACAGGTGCCTCCAGAGAGATGAGGGGGACAGGTTAAGCAATACATAAGTACAGCTAAAATCTACATGGGGAATATGTATGGGTAGTTTAATATGCCATTTTAAAAGCTATTAATGAAAGATTAAAGTTATATTCATTTCATTGAAGATGATTATCATTCTAAACTGTATGATAAACAGATCTTCATTGTACGTACATTATACAAAAGTCGCTTAAAAGTCAACAGGGTCAACCTCGTTGCACCGGGTTGTATCTCATATGGCTCAGTCTCTTTCTGCAGCACGGGCTGCCGAAAGCGTCACACAAAGCACAAACTCCGTAGCTCCAGCGACAACCCCCTGGATTCTCCGAAAAATGCACTCGTGAACCGAAGGACGCGGCCTAGAATCAAACCCACAAGCTTCGGAGCCCGAGTCAGATGGCTTGACGCCTTCGCCAGGGAGACTCCCTGTGTACATACATTATAAAAGAATGCAACATACATTGAAGAATAATATCTATATTAAATTATATATTAACATAAATGTCTGTGTATAAGTAAATACATACAGAGGAGTGCAATTGGGAGGGTACACGCCTTATCCTGGTGGGAGGAAATGCAACCTAAAGACTTAATGTCATGGCAGGGCAGACAAGGTTCTAAACCTTGGTTGGCAGCTGGTCTAGGATCAAAGCTATATCCTATTTATAACCCTGAAGGGTTAAATAGAATATTGAAGAAAAATAAGAAAGTGACATTCTGCAAGATCTGAATATTAAAGAAAACTAGTTCATAAACAGCCTCATGTCTCAGAAACTGAAATACTTGCTGATACTATGTTCATAAACAGCCTCAGTTAGTTACTTAGTTAGTCGAGGTTCCAACTTCACGGCAACGGGTCGTCCCCATTATGCTCCGTTCCTGTGCCAGTGAATATCACACAAAATGCTCCTCACTGCCCTATGTGAAAAATGGAATAGACAGGAGTATCGGCAAGCCAACAGCCCGCACCGGTACACTGTGCATAATGCCGCCACCAGAATGCCAACACAAAATTCCTCCACGAGAAATACAGTTCATTGTCGATGGAAACGGCAGTCACCAGAAAGACTTCATTGACCCGGGTTTTATCCCATATGGCTTGGTCTCTTTCCGCAGAGCGACCCACAGAAAGCGCCGCACAAAGCAAGAACTCCGTAGCTCCAGCGACCACTTCCAGGAGTCTCCACCGAAAAGGCAAACCAGTCAATCGAGCAACAGCCGGCCACCATTGTTCCGAACAGGCAGTTCACGCTACAAACTGCGAACAGATGTAAAAGCATTCCACGCGAAATTTACAGCTCACAGTGTCGCGCCACGCACTCACTCAGTAGCAGGGCGATGGAACCATAGCCTCCTTAGTCGCCTCTTACGACGTGCATGGTAGGCAACAGTGTTACTATTCTTTGCTCCCCGATATGGGCCCCGGCAACACACTCAGAAACTGAAATACTTGCTGATACTTTGTTCATAAACAGCCTCGTCTCAGAAACTGAAATACTTGCTGATACTATGCTACCCATGATTGACTTCACAAATGTATCGTGGAATGATGAAGGATGACGTCTTATTGGAGTTGACAGTTCTGCTGTTTCTCCTGTGCTAGTCTGCAATCTCTCTAGGCTATGATGATTTAACTGTGTATCCATGCTGGACACATGATCCCAAAGGGCTTGACCACATCTGCCTTATCAGGCACCAGTACACCATCCAGCAGTACAGACCCAGCCAATCTGTCTGCCTGCTCATTTCCCACTACACCATCATGTAATAGGGAAAAGATCCAACAGATGCTCCATATCTTTGATTTTTTACATTGAAGCATGCTACTCTACATGAAGCCCTCCTGTATTAATTGTCTCAGCATGCTCTGTGAATCTGTTGCAATCTCAACATGTGTGTACTGTTTGTCCTCCAGCCAGAGTGTTGTCTTGGCGACTGCCTCCACCCCCATTCTCAAGCCAGGCTCTCCTGCACTAAACACCATCCATTAACTTTCACTATGAACCCTCTAGCGCTTATTTCACATTTTAGCACAGCAGAGCCATCTGTATAGATGATTACATCACCAGGGCACAAATTGTCATGAATAAATGGTTGTACCTACCATTTAGTGCAGCCTGCCGGCCACTTCCTGTTCTCTCTGTTTATTGTGATTATTTCCCTGCACAGGTCTGACATTTCCTTAGGCATTCAGACCCATTCCTCTCCTCTCCCAATGTTCTCAAGCATGGCCACTTCTCTGATTGTATCTTCTGCCCGTGCTATCCATGATGTTCCTCTTATTAGCCTGTGACCCTTAACTGTGTCCAGGGCTTCATGCAAGGGTTGTTCCTTGTCTACAGCCACTTTGTTTATAGATCTGATTTAGCCTGGAGCACCTTGAGCCTGTCTGCAATCGGTGAAGCTAGAATGTATTCCATATATACTTCTGACATTTCCCTTGTGCTTCCCAGCATCCTCTGCATATCTTCATTCTGTATGTGCTCTAGTTTCACCCCCAGTCCACACTCAGTTACTGAGAGAATCAGATGTTTATAGAGTACGAACAACATTCTGTGCTCATTGCTGCCATAATCTTCACTACACCAATCCCTTCGTAGATCTCATAACAAGGCCTTCCACGTGATCCTTGAACAACAGGCTTCTGTTGAAAGTGATTCCCAGGTGTCTCAGTCTGCTCTCCCTGTTAACGTGGTTGAAATGGAATTATAAAGAAGAAATAAGACATGTAACCTGAACAAAATAATTTTGTGATAAATTACATTGTTTGAATGTTGTGCTGTTTCATTTCAGGTTCACCATGAGCTGGTTGTCACTTTTGGCGGGGCGTTCAAGCCGCAGGTGGATTCCAGTGTCAAACACAGATGATGATGCTGCTGGCACTGATGAGTTGATGAGGATGGCAGATGGTTACTATTATGAGAACCAAGGTGGTAGCCGAGGTACAGGACCAGCTATTGAACGTAGCACCAGTGATGATCCAGTATTTCAGCACCTATATGGATCATCCCATAATCTGTCATCACGCTCGTCATCATCTTTTGCACCCACATCCACCCAGGATTCACCGCATTTTGAATTTCTTTCCAAAGTGCTATGTCTCAACAGCCTTAAAAAACTGACCTTCCCACCGAAAAGATGGGTTCATGTTATTTTATCTATTTTCGTTATATTTTCATTCGTTGGCCTTAGTGTTGGCCTGGGAGTGTACAGCCTTCTGTTTTACTACCCCGACAAACTGGTCATTGACAAGTCCGTCAAATCTTTCAGCATCCCGAATCATGAGGCATATCGTCACTTTGAAGCCATGCTGCTTGCAAGTAAAGATAGCCAAGGTTTAGGAAGATATCGCCGTGATATTAGAAAATCATCCAACACACACTTTGGGATGAAGAGAGATACATTACTTGCCAAAGAAAATGAAATGCTTCAAGAAACACGTTCCGTGTTACAAGATTTAGGTAACAACAATATTGGATTTTCCGTTAGAAAACCAGAGTTCCATGAAGGTTTTAGTTTAGGGTCAGCTGTTAATAGTCTCTTAAGCCGCCTGAAAAGGACTACGCGAAAAATTGAATGCTTGCTTGCCTACCAAAGTGTTGCCAGGTGGAAGATGCATGTGATTTATTTAGCTCACGGTGACAACAGTACAAACATGTTCACAAAGGACAGACTGCAGACAGTCCATGCCATCGAGAGGAAGATTATTCAGCATCCAGGCTTTCACAACTTCTGTCTTCGGGACCCCCACATACAGAATGTTGTCCCTTCAGTTCATAACATGAATGGGTGCGTGCCACTGAACTCTTTGCTGACCTACTTCTACCCTTCTAAAGACGCAGGTGGGACAGTTTATTATGATGGTATGGGAGCCAACTTGGTGGACATCGACAGTGCTCTCAACCTCGCCATGACGCAGGATACGTTCTACTATTACGTTGATGATAAAATCAACAAGACATTTCAGGAAAGTCATCTACTCAGGTCTGAAGTTTTGTTTGGAGCACCTCTACAAGGTAGGTTATTGTGTGATAGCCGTTGTTTGTCTACCAGCTTTCATGTTTGGGGCACCTATACAAGGTAGGTTGTCATGTTTGGAGCACCTCTACAAGGTAGGTTGTCATGTTTGGAGCACCTCTACAAGGTAGGTTGTGTGATAGCCATTGTTTGTCTACCGGCTTTCATGTTTGGGGCACCTATACAAGGTAGGTTGTCATGTTTGGAGCACCTCTACAAGGTAGGTTGTCATGTTTGGAGCACCTCTACAAGGTAGGTTGTCATGTTTGGAGCACCTCTGCAAGGTAGGTTGTCATGTTTGGAGCACCTCTACAAGGTAGGTTGTCATGTTTGGAGCACCTCTACAAGGTAGGTTGTCATGTTTGGAGCACCTCTAAAAGGTAGGTTGTCATGTTTGGAGCACCTCTACAAGGTAGGTTGTCATGTGACAGCCATTGTTTGTCTACCGGCTTTCATGTTTGGGGCACCTATACAAGGTAGGTTGTCATGTTTGGAGCACCTCTACAAGGTAGGTTGTTGTGTGGTAGCCCTTGTTTGTTCTACCAGCTTTCATGCACAGTGCTGTCTCCAGGTTATGTGTTATCTGCTGGGGTATCATCTTTGCACTCCGAATAGGTGTTCAGATCCTCCCTCCAACATATGCATCAGTGTCCGGTGGCTAATAGTGCCAGTTCTGTGTTGGCTGACCAGGCCCCTCATTCTCCCTATGTGCCTCTCGTGTCAGGCCGTGCCAATTCTTACTCCAAAGTCTTTCATTCTGGTCAGTGTTGTGGATTCACTGGCGTCAAAGTCCTCCACTCTCGATATCTCTCTAAGGGCGTTAATAACATCAGCACAATCCGTGGGTTGGCCGTCTGCAGGGAAGGCAGAGCCAGCAAATTTATCAGCTTGTTCATTTCCCCCACCTTCTGCATGTCTCGGCACAAGGGTGAAGGTTATATTGCATTAGAATTCATACCTGTGTAATACTACAAGCTGTGATGAAACAATAACATGTGGGTGAAAGGAACATAACATTCAAACTGGAGTGGATCTTCTTTTTCTGCCCTTGATCCCCTTTTGGAGCAAAGGCTCTCACCCAACCTACTCCAAGTTGTGCTATCTGTTGCTATTTCATGCCGCTCCATCCATGTCCTCCCACATCATTCATCTCCCCATCCCATGTGCCGCCAGGTCCCCCTCCATCTTTGACCTCAAGCGTAGTCTACTAGCTGCTACTTCTAGTGCACTGGACTGATATTTGCCAGGGTCTAACTGGGATTGTCTGAACGGGCTACTATCAATAAATCTTTGTAGCAATACTTCTCGTGTCCAACAGGGGATGATTTATTCTTCTCTTCTTCTCCAGTCAGCACCCTGGTCATCTTTCAGCATATAACTTGCTGATGGTTACTCGGCCATACGTTATACATTACACCCACTCGAACTCTAGTTAACTCGAACAGGAGTGAACTCAAACAGCAGTTAACTCAAAGACTGTTATAAGTTTCCTACGTATAATTTTCTACACAAACACATGTCACATTATCAAATATACAATCACTTATTCGACAATCACAACACAGTACACTACATCACGATGTAAAAGCGTCGTTCAATGTGGAGCCATAACGCTGTATACTTTTCACCATGTCCACACAGGACGATGGATCAACGCCGACTAACTTGTCCCGAGCTCACTTCCTATCACCTGGGAAGTGAGTTCCAACGTTTTCACGTTGTGTGGAAAGTCCCTGCTTTCCACGTTCTAGTGTTCACTTGCTGAACACAGCCGTAACCTTTCCTCTCTGACCTAAGCTCTAACTTAATCAGTGTCCCTCGCCATCGGGCAGACTCTGACTTCAGAGGTACTTGTAATTTACGTCCCAAAGTCAAGGGTGAGAGGTCAACATTTTAGTCCAACTGACCAGTGTAGGGGTTGAATTCTTTACCTCGGTATCAACACACTGGAAGTTTAAGAATGCACACTCTTATCCTTTCTGCCATGCTGACCTCCGGACTTTCTAGTTATCCCATTATCAGGTTTTCTCAGTGAGTGTCCCGAACAGTCCCCTCCCGACCTCTCGATTCATGGCATTTGTTCAAACAGGAAATAGTTCTACATAGGAACTGCATGTTAGATGTGTGTCTAACTGGCATGTGATTGTGTTATGTTATGTCAAATGATATCACTGCATTTTAGACCTATCTTTGTGGATGTAATGTCTTCTGAGTATGAATGCTGTTTGTTTTACCACCTCCTGTATCCCTACAGTGTTGTATTTCACATTGTGTTGTGTCTACTATGTGGATATTTCTCTTGTTGGAGATATTCCAGATTGTGTTGTGTCTACTGTGTGGATATTTCTCTTGTTGGAGACATTCCAAATTGTTCTAGTTTGCTGTGTGACATCATTTGTGCTGGCATTATTTATCAATCCTACCACAACCCTGTGAAATTCCAGTCTAACAGTTGTAACATCCTGTGTATTTCCTGTGTGTACACATATATACATGGATACAACATATGATTGTTCGTATGCCAGATGTTGGAGTCTCCTCCCAGCGGCACCTTCAGCCCTGGGGGTCTAGAAACCTGTGCCTGGCTCTGCTCATTGTTCGTATGCCAGATGTTGGAGTCTCCTCCCAGCGGCACCTTCAGCCCTGGGGGTCTACAAACCTGTGCCTGGCTCTGCTCATTGTTCGTATGCCAGATGTTGGAGTCTCCTCCCAGCGGCACCTTCAGCCCTGGGGGTCTACAAACCTGTGCCTGGCTCTGCTCATTGTTCGTATGCCAGATGTTGGAGTCTCCTCCCAGCGGCACCTTCAGCCCTGGGGGTCTACAAACCTGTGCCTGGCTCTGCTCATTGTTCGTATGCCAGATGTTGGAGTCTCCTCCCAGCGGCACCTTCAGCCCTGGGGGTCTACAAACCTGTGCCTGGCTCTGCTCATTGTTCGTATGCCAGATGTTGGAGTCTCCTCCCAGCGGCACCTTCAGCCCTGGGGGTCTACAAACCTGTGCCTGGCTCTGCTCATTGTTCGTATGCCAGATGTTGGAGTCTCCTCCCAGCGGCACCTTCAGCCCTGGGGGTCTAGAAACCTGTGCCTGGCTCTGCTCATTGTTCGTATGCCAGATGTTGGAGTCTCCTCCCAGCAGGCACCTTCAGCCCTGGGGGTCTAGAAACCTGTGCCTGGCTCTGCTCATTGTTCGTATGCCAGATGTTGGAGTCTCCTCCCAGCGGCACCTTCAGCCCTGGGGGTCTAGAAACCTGTGCCTGGCTCTGCTCATTGTTCGTATGCCAGATGTTGGAGTCTCCTCCCAGCGGCACCTTCAGCCCTGGGGGTCTAGAAACCTGTGCCTGGCTCTGCTCATTGTTCTGTATGCCAGATGTTGGAGTCTCCTCCCAGCGGCACCTTCAGCCCTGGGGGTCTAGAAACCTGTGCCTGGCTCTGCTCATTGTTCGTATGCCAGATGTTGGAGTCTCCTCCCAGCAGGCACCTTCAGCCCTGGGGGTCTAGCAAACCTGTGCCTGGCTCTGCTCATTGTTCGTATGCCAGATGTTGGAGTCTCCTCCCAGCGGCACCTTCAGCCCTGGGGGTCTACAAACCTGTGCCTGGCTCTGCTCATTGTTCTGATGCCAGATGTTGGAGTCTCCTCCCAGCGGCACCTTCAGCCCTGGGGGTCTACAAACCTGTGCCTGGCTCTGCTCATTGTTCTGTATGCCAGATGTTGGAGTCTCCTCCCAGCAGGCACCTTCAGCCCTGGGGGTCTACAAACCTGTGCCTGGCTCTGCTCATTGTTCGGATGCCAGATGTTGGAGTCTCCTCCCAGCGGCACCTTCAGCCCTGGGGGTCTACAACCTGTGCCTGGCTCTGCTCATTGTTCTGATGCCAGATGTTGGAGTCTCCTCCCAGCGGCACCTTCAGCCCTGGGGGTCTACAAACCTGTGCCTGGCTCTGCTCATTGTTCTGATGCCAGATGTTGGAGTCTCCTCCCAGCGGCACCTTCAGCCCTGGGGGTCTACAAACCTGTGCCTGGCTCTGCTCATTGTTCTGATGCCAGATGTTGGAGTCTCCTCCCAGCGGCACCTTCAGCCCTGGGGGTCTACAAACCTGTGCCTGGCTCTGCTCATTGTTCTGATGCCAGATGTTGGAGTCTCCTCCCAGCGGCACCTTCAGCCCTGGGGGTCTACAAACCTGTGCCTGGCTCTGCTCATTGTTCGTATGCCAGATGTTGGAGTCTCCTCCCAGCGGCACCTTCAGCCCTGGGGGTCTACAAACCTGTGCCTGGCTCTGCTCATTGTTCGTATGCCAGATGTTGGAGTCTCCTCCCAGCGGCACCTTCAGCCCTGGGGGTCTACAACCTGTGCCTGGCTCTGCTCATTGTTCGTATGCCAGATGTTGGAGTCTCCTCCCAGTGGCACCTTCAGCCCTGGGGGTCTACAAACCTGTGCCTGGCTCTGCTCATTGTTCTGATGCCAGATGTTGGAGTCTCCTCCCAGCGGCACCTTCAGCCCTGGGGGTCTACAAACCTGTGCCTGGCTCTGCTCATTGTTCTGATGCCAGATGTTGGAGTCTCCTCCCAGCGGCACCTTCAGCCCTGGGGGTCTACAAACCTGTGCCTGGCTCTGCTCATTGTTCTGATGCCAGATGTTGGAGTCTCCTCCCAGCGGCACCTTCAGCCCTGGGGGTCTACAAACCTGTGCCTGGCTCTGCTCATTGTTCTGATGCCAGATGTTGGAGTCTCCTCCCAGCAGCACCTTCAGCCCTGGGGGTCTACAAACCTGTGCCTGGCTCTGCTCATTGTTCTGATGCCAGATGTTGGAGTCTCCTCCCAGCGGCACCTTCAGCCCTGGGGGTCTACAAACCTGTGCCTGGCTCTGCTCATTGTTCTGATGCCAGATGTTGGAGTCTCCTCCCAGCGGCACCTTCAGCCCTGGGGGTCTACAAACCTGTGCCTGGCTCTGCTCATTGTTCTGATGCCAGATGTTGGAGTCTCCTCCCAGCGGCACCTTCAGCCCTGGGGGTCTACAAACCTGTGCCTGGCTCTGCTCATTGTTCTGTATGCCAGATGTTGGAGTCTCCTCCCAGCGGCACCTTCAGCCCTGGGGGTCTACAAACCTGTGCCTGGCTCTGCTCATTGTTCTGATGCCAGATGTTGGAGTCTCCTCCCAGCGGCACCTTCAGCCCTGGGGGTCTACAAACCTGTGCCTGGCTCTGCTCATTGTTCTGATGCCAGATGTTGGAGTCTCCTCCCAGCAGGCACCTTCAGCCCTGGGGGTCTACAAACCTGTGCCTGGCTCTGCTCATTGTTCTGATGCCAGATGTTGGAGTCTCCTCCCAGCGGCACCTTCAGCCCTGGGGGTCTACAAACCTGTGCCTGGCTCTGCTCATTGTTCTGATGCCAGATGTTGGAGTCTCCTCCCAGCGGCACCTTCAGCCCTGGGGGTCTACAAACCTGTGCCTGGCTCTGCTCATTGTTCTGATGCCAGATGTTGGAGTCTCCTCCCAGCAGGCACCTTCAGCCCTGGGGGTCTACAAACCTGTGCCTGGCTCTGCTCATTGTTCTGTATGCCAGATGTTGGAGTCTCCTCCCAGCGGCACCTTCAGCCCTGGGGGTCTAGAAACCTGTGCCTGGCTCTGCTCATTGTTCGTATGCCAGATGTTGGAGTCTCCTCCCAGCAGCACCTTCAGCCCTGGGGGTCTAGAAACCTGTGCCTGGCTCTGCTCATTGTTCGTATGCCAGATGTTGGAGTCTCCTCCCAGCAGCACCTTCAGCCCTGGGGGTCTACAAACCTGTGCCTGGCTCTGCTCATTGTTCGTATGCCAGATGTTGGAGTCTCCTCCCAGCGGCACCTTCAGCCCTGGGGGTCTACAAACCTGTGCCTGGCTCTGCTCATTGTTCGTATGCCAGATGTTGGAGTCTCCTCCCAGCAGCACCTTCAGCCCTGGGGGTCTACAAACCTGTGCCTGGCTCTGCTCATTGTTCGTATGCCAGATGTTGGAGTCTCCTCCCAGCAGCACCTTCAGCCCTGGGGGTCTACAAACCTGTGCCTGGCTCTGCTCATTGTTCGTATGCCAGATGTTGGAGTCTCCTGCCAGCAGCACCTTCAGCCCTGGGGGTCTAGAAACCTGTGCCTGGCTCTGCTCATTGTTCGTATGCCAGATGTTGGAGTCTCCTCCCAGCAGCACCTTCAGCCCTGGGGGTCTAGAAACCTGTGCCTGGCTCTGCTCATTGTTCGTATGCCAGATGTTGGAGTCTCCTCCCAGCAGCACCTTCAGCCCTGGGGGTCTACAAACCTGTGCCTGGCTCTGCTCATTGTTCGTATGCCAGATGTTGGAGTCTCCTCCCAGCAGCACCTTCAGCCCTGGGGGTCTAGAAACCTGTGCCTGGCTCTGCTCATTGTTCGTATGCCAGATGTTGGAGTCTCCTCCCAGCAGCACCTTCAGCCCTGGGGGTCTACAAACCTGTGCCTGGCTCTGCTCATTGTTCGTATGCCAGATGTTGGAGTCTCCTCCCAGCAGCACCTTCAGCCCTGGGGGTCTACAAACCTGTGCCTGGCTCTGCTCATTGTTCGTATGCCAGATGTTGGAGTCTCCTCCCAGCAGCACCTTCAGCCCTGGGGGTCTACAAACCTGTGCCTGGCTCTGCTCATTGTTCGTATGCCAGATGTTGGAGTCTCCTCCCAGCGCACCTTCTACAAACCTGTGCCTGGCTCTGCTCATTGTTCTGATGCCAGATGTTGGAGTCTCTTTAACAGTGTCAAATGAAGTAACAAGACTTGATCTGGACTAAAACTTTATACTTTATTCTCAAGATGACAAGCCGTGTCTTCTCAGCTGGACTATCGGATGTTGACTAACCTTAACAACATAATACGTCACGATTGAGCATCTCCCACCCCTTTCAGTCTCAATGCTCAATCGTGCTGTATCTGTGTTTCCCACTAGATCCTAATTATACCCAATACTGTTACACCTCCCCATGTTAATTAAAGAATTTTCCTTTTAAAGGAAAAATCTTTACTCCTAATCCCCATACTCTATTCCCTCTTTGTATTCTAATCTTCCCTAAAAATCAAGTTTGAGTAAATAATATCTCTTTTACTTCTTCTCCCAGTGATATGGTCTGCTAATAAAACCTCCCCCCATATTCTTCTTCTTCGACTTTTATTTATATAATACCCCGTATGATAACCCTGTTAATCCAAACAGTTTTTCTTTCCTTTCTACATCCCGAACATTATATAGTTATCTACTACATAATTCTTCATTTCTGGTTCTTTCTTGTTTCCTGTATCAAATATACATAGTATAAGAACAGCTCATAAATTATTTATCGAAATCTTTGACCTTATAAAATTTCTCATTCTTTACTATTCTGGTTCTTTCTTGGCTCATCTAGTTTCCTGTATCAAATATACATATTGTAAGAACAGCTCATAAATTCTTTATCGAAATTTTGACCTTATACAATTTCTCATTCTTTCAAACCCCAGGACGTACAAAAACAATGTAGTTAGAAAAAGTAAGAAGTGGTGCGCACCTAATAAAGAACATAAAGAATGAATACACGACATGACCACATGGACATACAGTAAATGTACATTTAAGACATTCACCCTTTACCTCCCTTGCCAATAAAAAAAATTTTGTAAAAATAATTTTTTACAACACCTTATGAAATATATCATTGTTCGTTATAAAACAATTTGGCATAAGTTTTCATAAACCTTCATTTCATGTGTATTTCAGATTGACATTGCCAACCACAATTCGTCCATTTCGTTATTTACCAGGGCCCATGTTCATTTTTTATGAACATTTTAATAATTAAAGGGTTTTTCACGCAAATTTTCCCCCCACACCCACCCTGCTATTTTAAAATACATGACGTGTTTGGGGCCCGGGATACGTCTTCCATTTTTTGACCCCAAAAGTTCACTAACCATGTTTTTTTTTTTTTTTTCGTAGCATTCCTTAACTTTTTTACTCTTAAGTTTCCCCCTTTTAAATTCAATGGATAAATTTTTTTTTTAACTCTTTTCTGAACAAAAAAAACAAGCAAAAAATCACCATCTTAAAAATTAAAGTACTTAACAATTTATAACCATGTAACTTCATATATCAAACCCTTATGTAAACGAAATAAAAGAACACAACCCCCAAAAAAAATCTGAAAAAAAAATTAAAAAGACAAACATGCAAGTTATCAAATCAGAATAAAATATTTATTCTACCTATCACTATTGGACACTTTTAGGGGGCCCAATAGTTTTTATAAAACTCAATCCCTAAGAACAAAAACCAGCTACTCTAAAATCAATTAATAAAAACCTAACAATTTTTTTTCAAGCCCAAAATTATGAAAACAAATTTTATTATGGGGCATTACAACTTGGGCCAAAAAACAACCAAAAACAATTCCCCCCCAATTTTTTTAAAAAAAAAAAATAAATAAAAAAAATTCCTATATGTCAAAACAAAAAACTTAGACTCATAAACCCAGTTTTCAACACTTTTTTAAAACTTTTTTTAAAATTTACTACGTAAAAAATTGGCCCACAGCATTGGCTCCCCATAAAGTAAAAATAACGCATATCCAGTTTTTATAGGGACCGGGGAAGACTAAACATTCCATCTGTATATCGTTAACAACAGATCCTTTTATGAACATTTTCTTTTAAATCTACTTTAAAAAAAAATCAGTATCCAAAATTTATCTATTTATTATCCCCTTAACAGCACATAAACCTGAAAAAGGGCTTTAAGTAAGCACTGTAACCTATACCCAACTTTAAACTCAATGTAGAGCCATCCTCTACTTATCAACGTACTTGTGATCGGGCCTGTCTATTATTACTATAATTGTAACCCTACTTAAAAACGGCATTTCTAACTCAATAAAAAAAAAAAATTCATCCATTTTACTAATATCTCAAGACCCCTTTTTTTCCACCGTTTATTTTTTAAAACTTGGGAAAATTATAATTGCTATCTGCAGTATTTTAATTTATCTTTTTTTCTTACGTTTCCACTTCCTCAACCCCCTCCAAATTTCTCGGGAATTTAAATGTAACTCTATATCAAAAATTTTTTTCTTCGTACAAACCCCCTAGTTTCCTCCCTACTATACTTGAATCGACTTTCATCATTTTTTTTTTCTTCGTCGTATGTCCCCTCTTTTGCTGCCCGCTAATCTTTCCGTTCAACATCCCCCCTTTAAATTTGGCGATCACTCTTTTTAAGGATCTTTCAAATTATGGGATATCGGGCTCGCTGTTGAACCCTCTCAATTTCCTTGTCTTTTTACCTTTATCTCTTTGACTGTTTCCCTTTTTCTTTTTGTTGCGTGCCCCGTATTTTTTAAAAGGAGCACCTGTGTCTTCCCCCATACCATTAAAAAAAAAAATTTAGTTTTATTTGGGCCCCTTTTTTTTCCATTCTTTTTGGAATTGTCTTGTTCTGGTTTTTCGTAAACTTTGGATTGCTAAACCAAATGATTTTTTTCTGGTTCTTTTTTAAGATCTGGGGTTACTGTATCGTTCTTAAAAACTGGGGGTTTCTGTAGGTTTTCTAAAAAACTGGGGTTACTTTGCTTTTCAAGATCTGGGGTACTGTGGCCCCCTAACAACCTGTTATCCCAAAAAATTTCCCCATTTTTCCCAATAATAATTTTTATTATAATTATTATTTTCTATTCATCTTCATCTCTTCTTAAGTGTTCAACGTGTGCCCTTGCCCATATGTGGTGACCTGGTCTTTTTAATATACGATACATTTCCAATTTTTTTCCCAAAAAGTAATAAATTTGGGTCCAAAAGAGCATCAAAAATTAGATTTCCCAAAGCTTTTTATAAAAAACTCCCATTACCTACCTTAAAACCCGTAATTTTTTTTTATTTTTCATTTTTGGGACTTTTTCTGTCTTTCCCTAGTTAATTATATTATTCCTAACCTTTAATGGCTTTATGAATTTCTGGGATTATGGGTCTTTGAAAAAACCCCGCCCCATATAATTTCCCTCTAGGTTTCCAAAAAATTATCTTTTAGGTAATATTGGGTTTTCCCCGTGTATTTAAAAAAAATGGCGAAAAACCCTCTCCATTTGAAGTAAAAATAGCGTAAGAGCAGGCCCCAAAAAAGATCCCAATCTTTTTCATGTTCATCAAAAATCTTTGCCACAAAAGTTTCTAAACGTCGGTTGACGCTCTTTTTTTCGCATTTGACGAAGGGGCTATAAAATGAGGTTTTTTATGTCTTATTTTAAAAAATTTTTTTAAAAACTTTTCGAATTTTTTATTTACAAATTTTCTTTTCCATTATCTGTAAGTATACTTGGGGCAACTAAACCTTGGGACGAAACCTGGGAAAAAAATATAAGACAGTATCCGCGCTCTTTTCTGGGGAATTTCAAAAAAACCCCTTTGGGCCCAAAAACTGTAGAGGGTTTTTTTTATAAATTTTAAAAATACATTTTCCCGACAATGTTCTGGGTGTGACCCGATATGTTCCCAAACTAAATCTTTTGAAATTTGGGGAAATGAGGAATATCTGTGTCTGTAATGGAGACTTTATTGTTTTTATGTCCTTAAACTGACTTTTCACACGTATCTACATATTTGCATTTCAGATTTTAAAAAAGTTGGCCAATAAAATTTTTGAAGTGCTTTCACTAGTTTGTCTCTACCGAGATGTCCATTTTTCATCGTGATATGCTTTAAAAGTTCATTTTCTAAATGCCTTTGGGGTTTTATTTCCTTAGGTTTTTCTTTTTTTTCACACATATTTAATTATAAAGTCATCTCTTTTAAGAGCAAATAATTCCTTTATATTTTTTCTTCTGTTTCTCGTAATTTTTTTCTTTATTTGTATGATTCTTTGGGGGGCCCAAAACCCGCTCCTCTTCATATTGAATGTGAAAATGTTTGGTCTTCTTCCCTATGTTCCCACTCCTGATACGATGGTGACTATCAAATTCTTCCCCATTTTTTATAGCAGAAACTAGAATATTTACCCTTTCCAATTTCCCGGGCTCTATCTCTGGGTTTGGTGCCTCCTTTCTGTATCTTCTGAGACTGGGATATTGGGAAATTTTAGACAATTTAAAACACGCAGTGTTTATCCTACCTGGGATGAATTTAATTTTTGCGTCGTACCCCCTGATTTAATGCCCAAAGTCTGTATTTTCCTTTTTCTGGCCCCTGGAGTTCTAGAAAAGACTTAAAAAGGGATGTGGTCGTTTTAATGACAAAAATTTTCGTTATGTAAGTTTGAATTAAGTTTTTTTTTAAGAGCGTAATGATCGCGTAAGCCTCTTTCTCAATAGTCGTCCATTTTCCCTTTTTGATTTATAAGTTTTTGCGACAAGAAGTAGATAGGCCCTTTCATTTTTAAACCCCCGGATTCCCGATTCTTTTCCTTAAAATGGTTGTACCAAACATGCTTTTTACGCATTTTCCGAAAACATCGTGTTTTAGGATCAAAGTTTGTTTAAGTCCGGATGCGTTTAAAAGTGGTACCCGTGTTAAGCTGTTTTTTAAATAGTCGAAGGGTTTTTGACACTCCTTTATCCCAATTAAAACCCGGCGTACTTGGCTGTTAAAAATTTGGGAAATTTGGTTCAGCATCCCTTTAAAAGCTGGGAAAAAACCCCCTATAATTAAAGCACATGGGTTCCCCCAAAAGCACGTACTTCCCTTAAAGTTTGGTTTGGGGCAGGTAAATTCCCCTAATCTTTTTTTTGTCCTGGTCTGGTTTTAACCCCCTCTATTTTTAAAAATACCCCAAAAAATTTTGTTTCTGTTTTTAAAAAATTGGCACTTACTAAACTTTAAATTCACCCTCATGCTTTTTTTAACCGTCAAAAAATAGTCTAATATTTTCAAATGATCATCCAATCTCCCTTTGAATAGATCAATATATCATCAATATAAGAAAGAGCAAACCCTTTGAAAACCCTAGAATTTTCCTTTTATTTAAGGGGCTATAATGAGAGGGCCCCCGTTTGACCCCAAAAAAGGCATTGTAAGAATTTTACGACCAAATTTTTGTAAAAAAGGGGCATTTTTTCCGTGCGCGTCTTCTGACATCGGAATACCCCAAAAACCCCTGACCTTGCTTTCTAGCGTTGGGGAAATATGTAGAGCCTTTAAGTACCCCCAAAATACCCTCAATTCCCGGAAAGTGGGTAGGCTACATTCTGGTGATTTTGTTAAAGCCCTTAGTCGAAAACAAAAGCGACTCGAACCATCAGGTTTGGGCCCCACATTACTACGGAAAAGCCCTTTTGACTTCGATTTTTATTTTTCCTGTTTTCAGATCTCCCTAGCCTTTTTCCCTATTTCTCTGTTTCTTTAAAGGAGTTCTATATGGTTTTTTAAAATTTTTGGGGATGATTTTTGTGTTATTTCCATTTTAACGTTCGTGTCGGGCCCAAATTAAATCATTAACGAAAAATCCGATTTCTTTTTAAAATGTTTCCCAAAATTCCTTGTTTTTTGGCGGATTTTTAATTGTGAAAAAATTTTTGTTCCCGTTTTTTGTTAGGGGAAAGTATAGGACTTTTTTTCTCCGGGAAAGGGGGATCAATTTTCCATTCGATTTTTCCCTTCCGGATCCGCGTCTGGGCACTTCTCCTTTCATAGAAGTTTTCCAAAAAAACTTTTTCCCGACACCTGTTTAAATTTGTTGCCAAATTTCACAAAGTTTTGATCTAATTTTTCTAAACACACATCCTCGTATAACTTTATTTTCTGGTGTTTGATAACATTATGGAAAGGGTTTTAAATGTTTTTCCAATCCATTACTCCCTCTGGAACCCCAAAACCCGGCTATCTTTTTATTTCTTTTGTAATCAGTGATCGACTGTGTTTCCTTTTAAAATTAGGTTTTTTTCAGCTTTTGCCGGGATCAAATTAACCGACTTTTGGTTTAAAGCCCGGCATTTAAACCCCAACTAGTGCTGATATATGCATATCCCCTTTCCCTATTTTATAACGTCTCTGAATTTTAACTTATGTAAATCATAAAAAAAGTCTTATTCCATTCTTTATCAAAAAATCTCTCCCTATCAACATATTTCTATTTAAACCCCTCACTACATGAAAAAGGTGTCTAATGTTGATCCCTCCTAACTTAAAATTTATCATTGTTTGTCCAACTACTTGTAAATTCTGTCCCGTAACAGAGTGTAAATTATTACTACACTTAAATACTCTACAATTTCTTACTATTTTGTATAAAAAACTTTCTTTTAATACACTAACTTGAGCTCCCGAATCTATTAATGTACGAACTCTATACTTCCCTATTTCTAATATACACGAGCTATAATCTGTTTTATCTTCTATAATTCTTGACTTCATCCATTTGAAAATATTCTCTGTTCGAGCTATTATACTTGTTATTACATACTCTCTAACACTTGGGACCCTATTATTTACCCTCCTATCATAGGTCCTGTCTAATAGGTAGGGGCGCCGATTTTCCTGTGTTCTTATACATGTAAAGTTCCTGTGTCCATCAACAACATTCCTAGTTACCCTATTTATTATCATGTCTACCCTGTGTATTCGACTGGACACACCTGTTATTACAAAACGAGAAACATGTCCCCGTTGACCACAAACCCAACAGACCAATATTTGTGTTATTTGTGTTTCCCAGTGACTCACTTGTAGGGTATCTCACATTTCTTCTTTCAACATAATCGCTCCTATTGCTACCTTGCAAACGTTTGTATACTGCCTCTCCTATTCCATCCGAATCTTGTTTGTCCTATTTCCATGGGTTCCTCAACTCTGTCGTCTCGATTGCTTCCCACTTCTCGTCCTGTTCTTAATCTAAATCTTCGTCTCAAATTTTCCTCTTGTACCGCGATATCCACCGCTTGTGATAACCTCTCAGGGTTTTCCCTCATCAGCTTAAGTTTCAAACCATCAGATTTGATGCCATCTACAAAAATCCCTACTAACATCCTTTCACCTCCTCCCCTCGCACATTCTGTCCTAAGAATGCTTCTTCAGCCAAGTTAATCAATCTATCGCTAAACAATTGTACCGTCTCTCTCCGTTATTTTGTTTAGCCTGCCTCAACACCGAAATACGCATGTTGTGGATCCGTTATTTCTGCATATTTCCTTGCTAGGTCTTCTTTGAACTGTTCCCACGTCTCATCTACTCTAGCCTCTAATTTTCTTCTGATATGATCCGAAACTGGTTCCGTTGCCGTCTGATAAGCCAGTCTCATTTTTTCTTCATCTGTTGCTGAGATCAAATAGGCATATTTTTCTATAGAGGTGACCCATTTCTTATAGTCTCTGGCCTGTCCACTAAACCTTACAATTTCTGTTGCCATCCCCTTGTTGTTTAATCACCATATTAAGTCGGCCTACTGCTGTTCCCACGCCTGTCAAACCTGGGCCAAGTTATCCGGTTCCGCCATGCTGAAAAAAACTGAAACAAAGCAAGCAACCAATCACACAATTACAATTTCCCAAATCCCAAACAGCACAATTCAGTTGGTTATAATATTGTAAGATATTACATTAATTAGAAGAAGCACCAACGATATCCTGTCTGAGCATAGGAAGAATGAACCCTGTCCTCAATAAAAAACTCAAATTTGTAATTTGTGGCAATCAGAAGGTTCCTTGTAGATATTTGTTTCTTAAACCACAATAATGTCCTGTACTCCACTCTAATTTAGAAATTCGGAACCTCACGGGAGACCTCGAAATACACAACTTTTACTCTGAGTCTATTTCCTTAATTAATCCGTTACCTTCTTTTACCAGCTGACGGATTCAGTTCAACCAACCAGAGCCCGCATCAAGTGAAATTTAGTCTCGGAATTCAGGTGGCGGAGTTCAGATATCACTTCTCTTCCCTCAGGTAATTTCGTCCTTCTCGTGGGCTGCCAGAAAATTTTCAACCCCTGGTTGGGTCACATCTCATGGGCTGCCAGACAATCTTCGACCCCTGGTTGGGTCCCTTCCTTGATTCTCAAGTGGGTACTTCAACGTCGTATGGAATGGGTCATAGGAATGACGAGGCCCAAAAATGGATTAGGTGTGTTTGGGTCATAGGAATGACGAGGCCCAAAAATGGATTAGGTGTGTTTGGGTCATAGGAATGACGAGGCCCAAAAATGGATTAGGTGTGTTTGGGTCATAGGAATGACGAGGCCCAAAAAATGGATTAGTATCAGCCAACGGCCAGTGATGACCTGACCTTGAACGAGTTCTGACTTCCGATAAAATCTTGAACTTAAATTGGAGGCAAGTCCCTTGAAAGTGGCAAGGTTCAGGCAACGGCCAGGTTAGGCCCCTTGTAAATGATTAAGTTCAGACAACGACCGTGGTAGGCCATTACCTTCATAATTTGTCTTACAGCATGCCGCCAGTGGATAGTTGTTGTTGGCCGGCCTAGATCAACCTCAGATTCTCGGTCACGGCACCATTTATTACTTCTTTAACAGTGTCAAATGAAGTAACAAGACTTGATCTGGACTAAAACTTTATACTTTATTCTCAAGATGACAAGCCGTGTCTTCTCAGCTGGACTATCGGATGTTGACTAACCTTAACAACATAATACGTCACGATTGAGCATCTCCCACCCCTTTCAGTCTCAATGCTCAATCGTGCTGTATCTGTGTTTCCCACTAGATCCTAATTATACCCAATACTGTTACATCTCCTCCCAGCGGCACCTTCAGCCCTGGGGGTCTACAAACCTGTGCCTGGCTCTGCTCATTGTTCTGATGCCAGATGTTGGAGTCTCCTCCCAGCGGCACCTTCTACAAACCTGTGCCTGGCTCTGCTCATTGTTCTGATGCCAGATGTTGGAGTCTCCTCCCAGCAGCACCTTCAGCCCTGGGGGTCTACAAACCTGTGCCTGGCTCTGCTCATTGTTCTGATGCCAGATGTTGGAGTCTCCTCCCAGCGGCACCTTCTACAAACCTGTGCCTGGCTCTGCTCATTGTTTCTGATGCCAGATGTTGGAGTCTCCTCCCAGCGGCACCTTCAGCCCTGGGGGTCTACAAACCTGTGCCTGGCTCTGCTCATTGTTCTGATGCCAGATGTTGGAGTCTCCTCCAGCGGCACCTTCAGCCCTGGGGGTCTACAAACCTGTGCCTGGCTCTGCTCATTGTTCTGATGCCAGATGTTGGAGTCTCCTCCCAGCGGCACCTTCAGCCCTGGGGGTCTACAAACCTGTGCCTGGCTCTGCTCATTGTTCTGATGCCAGATGTTGGAGTCTCCTCCCAGCGGCACCTTCAGCCCTGGGGGTCTACAACCTGTGCCTGGCTCTGCTCATTGTTCTGATGCCAGATGTTGGAGTCTCCTCCCAGCAGCACCTTCTACAAACCTGTGCCTGGCTCTGCTCATTGTTCTGATGCCAGATGTTGGAGTCTCCTCCCAGCAGCACCTTTCTACAAACCTGTGCCTGGCTCTGCTCATTGTTCTGATGCCAGATGTTGGAGTCTCCTCCCAGCGGCACCTTCTACAAACCTGTGCCTGGCTCTGCTCATTGTTCTGATGCCAGATGTTGGAGTCTCCTCCCAGCGGCACCTTCTACAAACCTGTGCCTGGCTCTGCTCATTGTTCTGATGCCAGATGTTGGAGTCTCCTCCCAGCGGCACCTTCTACAAACCTGTGCCTGGCTCTGCTCATTGTTCTGATGCCAGATGTTGGAGTCTCCTCCCAGCGGCACCTTCTACAAACCTGTGCCTGGCTCTGCTCATTGTTCTGATGCCAGATGTTGGAGTCTCCTCCCAGCGGCACCTTCAGCCCTGGGGGTCTACAAACCTGTGCCTGGCTCTGCTCATTGTTCTGATGCCAGATGTTGGAGTCTCCTCCCAGCGGCACCTTCAGCCCTGGGGGTCTACAAACCTGTGCCTGGCTCTGCTCATTGTTCTGATGCCAGATGTTGGAGTCTCCTCCCAGCGGCACCTTCAGCCCTGGGGGTCTACAAACCTGTGCCTGGCTCTGCTCATTGTTCTGATGCCAGATGTTGGAGTCTCCTGCCAGCGGCACCTTCAGCCCTGGGGGTCTACAAACCTGTGCCTGGCTCTGCTCATTGTTCTGATGCCAGATGTTGGAGTCTCCTCCCAGCAGCACCTTCAGCCCTGGGGGTCTACAAACCTGTGCCTGGCTCTGCTCATTGTTCTGATGCCAGATGTTGGAGTCTCCTCCCAGCGGCACCTTCAGCCCTGGGGGTCTACAAACCTGTGCCTGGCTCTGCTCATTGTTCTGATGCCAGATGTTGGAGTCTCCTCCCAGCGGCACCTTCAGCCCTGGGGGTCTACAAACCTGTGCCTGGCTCTGCTCATTGTTCTGATGCCAGATGTTGGAGTCTCCTCCCAGCGGCACCTTCAGCCCTGGGGGTCTACAAACCTTCAGCCCTGGGGGTCTACAAACCTTCAGCCCTGGGGGTCTACAAACCTGTGCCTGGCTCTGCTCATTGTTCTGATGCCAGATGTTGGAGTCCTCCCAGCGGCACCTTCAGCCCTGGGGGTCTACAAACCTGTGCCTGGCTCTGCTCATTGTTCTGATGCCAGATGTTGGAGTCTCCTCCCAGCGGCACCTTCAGCCCTGGGGGTCTACAAACCTTCAGCCCTGGGGGTCTACAAACCTTCAGCCCTGGGGGTCTACAAACCTGTGCCTGGCTCTGCTCATTGTTCTGATGCCAGATGTTGGAGTCTCCTCCCAGCGGCACCTTCAGCCCTGGGGGTCTACAAACCTGTGCCTGGCTCTGCTCATTGTTCGTATGCCAGATGTTGGAGTCTCCTCCCAGCGGCACCTTCAGCCCTGGGGGTCTACAAACCTGTGCCTGGCTCTGCTCATTGTTCTGATGCCAGATGTTGGAGTCTCCTCCCAGCAGCACCTTCAGCCCTGGGGGTCTACAAACCTGTGCCTGGCTCTGCTCATTGTTCTGATGCCAGATGTTGGAGTCTCCTCCCAGCAGCACCTTCAGCCCTGGGGGTCTACAAACCTGTGCCTGGCTCTGCTCATTGTTCTGATGCCAGATGTTGGAGTCTCCTCCCAGCGGCACCTTCAGCCCTGGGGGTCTACAAACCTTCAGCCCTGGGGGTCTACAAACCTTCAGCCCTGGGGGTCTACAAACCTGTGCCTGGCTCTGCTCCACCTTCAGCCCTGGGGGTCTACAAACCTGTGCCTGGCTCTGCTCCACCTTCAGCCCTGGGGGTCTACAAACCTTCAGCCCTGGGGTCTACAAACCTTCAGCCCTGGGGGTCTACAAACCTGTGCCTGGCTCTGCTCCACCTTCAGCCCTGGGGGTCTACAAACCTTCAGCCCTGGGGGTCTACAAACCTTCAACCCTGGGGGTCTACAAACCTGTGCTGGCTCTGCTCCACCTTCAGCCCTGGGGGTCTACAAACCTTCAGCCCTGGGGGTCTACAAACCTTCAGCCCTGGGGGTCTACAAACCTTCAGCCCTGGGGGTCTACATACCTTCAACCCTGGGGGTCTACAAACCTGTGCCTGGCTCTGCTCCACCTTCAGCCCTGGGGGTCTACAAACCTTCAGCCCTGGGGGTCTACAAACCTTCAGCCCTGGGGGTCTACAAACCTTCAGCCCTGGGGGTCTACAAACCTTCAACCCTGGGGGTCTACAAACCTGTGCCTGGCTCTGCTCCACCTTCAGCCCTGGGGGTCTACAAACCTTCAGCCCTGGGGGTCTACAAACCTTCAGCCCTGGGGGTCTACAAACCTTCAGCCCTGGGGGTCTACAAACCTTCAGCCCTGGGGGTCTACAAACCTTCAGCCCTGGGGGTCTACAAACCTTCAACCCTGGGGGTCTACAAACCTTCAGCCCTGGGGGTCTACAAACCTTCAACCCTGGGGGTCTACAAACCTTCAGCCCTGGGGGTCTACAAACCTGTGCCTGGCTCTGCTCATTGTTCTGATGCCAGATGTTGGAGTCTCCTCCCAGCGGCACCTTCAGCCCTGGGGTCTACAAACCTTCAGCCCTGGGGGTCTACAAACCTTCAGCCCTGGGGGTCTACAAACCTGTGCCCTGGCTCTGCCTCCACCTTCAGCCCTGGGGGTCTACAAACCTGTGCCTGGCTCTGCTCCACCTTCAGCCCTGGGGGTCTACAAACCTTCAGCCCTGGGGGTCCTACAAACCTTCAGCCCTGGGGGTCTACAAACCTGTGCCTGGCTCTGCTCCACCTTCAGCCCTGGGGGTCTACAAACCTTCAGCCCTGGGGGTCTACAAACCTTCAACCCTGGGGGTCTACAAACCTGTGCCTGGCTCTGCTCCACCTTCAGCCCTGGGGGTCTACAAACCTTCAGCCCTGGGGGTCTACAAACCTTCAGCCCTGGGGGTCTACAAACCTTCAGCCCTGGGGGTCTACAACCTTCAACCCTGGGGGTCTACAAACCTGTGCCTGGCTCTGCTCCACCTTCAGCCCTGGGGGTCTACAAACCTTCAGCCCTGGGGGTCTACAAACCTTCAGCCCTGGGGGTCTACAAACCTTCAACCCTGGGGGTCTACAAACCTGTGCCTGGCTCTGCTCCACCTTCAGCCCTGGGGGTCTACAAACCTTCAGCCCTGGGGGTCTACAAACCTTCAGCCCTGGGGGTCTACAAACCTTCAGCCCTGGGGGTCTACAAACCTTCAGCCCTGGGGTCTACAAACCTTCAGCCCTGGGGGTCTACAAACCTTCAACCCTGAGGGTCTACAAACCTTCAACTCTGGGGGTCTACAAACCTTCAACCCTGGGGGTCTACAAACCTTCAACCCTGGGGGTCTACAAACCTTCAGCCCTGGGGGTCTACAAACCTTCAGCCTGGGGTCTACAAACCTTCAACCCTGGGGGTCTACAAACCTTCAACCCGGGGGTCTACAAACCTTCAACCCTGGGGGTCTACAAACCTTCAACCCTGGGGGTCTACAAACCTTCAGCCCTGGGGGTCTACAAACCTTCAACCCTGGGGGTCTACAAACCTTCAGCCCTGGGGGTCTACAAACCTTCAGCCCTGGGGGTCTACAAACCTTCAACCCTGGGGGTCTACAAACCTTCAACCCTGGGGGTCTACAAACCTTCAACCTGGGGGTCTACAAACCTCAGCCCTGGGGGTCTACAAACCTTCAGCCCTGGGGGTCTACAAACCTTCAGCCCTGGGGGTCTACAAACCTTCAGCCCTGGGGTCTACAAACCTTCAACCCTGGGGGTCTACAAACCTTCAGCCCTGGGGGTCTACAAACCTTCAACCTGGGGGTCTACAAACCTTCAGCCTGGGGGTCTACAAACCTTCAACCTGGGGTGTCTACAAACCTTCAGCCCTGGGGGTCTACAAACCTTCAGCCCTGGGGGTCTACAAACCTTCAGCCCTGGGGGTCTACAAACCTGTGCCTGGCTCTGCTCCACCTTCAACCCTGGGGGTCTACAAACCTTCAACCCTGTGGGTCTACAAACCTTCAGCCCTGGGGGTCTACAAACCTTCAACCCTGGGGGTCTACAAACCTTCAGCCCTGGGGGTCTACAAACCTTCAGCCCTGGGGGTCTACAAACCTTCAGCCCTGGGGGTCTACAAACCTGTGCCTGGCTCTGCTCCACCTTCAACCCTGGGGGTCTACAAACCTTCAGCCCTGGGGGTCTACAAACCTGTGCCTGGCTCTGCTCCACCTTCAACCCTGGGGGTCTACAAACCTTCAGCCCTGGGGGTCTACAAACCTGTGCCTGGCTCTACACAACCTCATCCCTGGGGTCTACAAACCTTCAGCACTGGGGGTCTACAAACCTTCAGCCCTGGGGGTCTACAAACCTTCAGCCCTGGGGGTCTACAAACCTTCAGCCCTGGGGGTCTACAAACCTTCATCCCTGGGGGTCTACAAACCTTCATCCCTGGGGGTCTACAAACCTTCAGCCCCTGGGGGTCTACAAAACCTTCAGCCCTGGGGGTCTACAAACCTTCAGCCCTGGGGGTCTACAAACCTTCATCCCTGGGGGTCTACAAACCTTCAGCCCTGGGGGTCTACAAACCTTCAGCCCTGGGGTCTACAAACTTCAGCCCTGGGGGTCTACAACCCTTCATCCCTGGGGGTCTACAAACCCTTCAGCCCTGGGGGTCTACAAACCTTCATCCCTGGGGGTCTACAAACCTTCAGTCCCCTGGGGGTCTACAAACCTTCAGCCCTGGGGGTCTACAAACCTTCATCCCTGGGGGTTCTACAAACCTTCAGCCTGGGGTCTACAAACCTTCAACCCTGGGGGTCTACAAACTTCAATCCCTGGGGGTCTAACAAACCTTCAACCCTGGGGTCTACAAACCTTCATCCCTGGGGGTCTACAAACCTTCATCCCTGGGGTCTACAAACCCTTCATCCATGGGGGTCTACAAACCTTCAGCCCTGGGGGTCTACAAACCCTTCAGCCCTGGGGGTCTACAAACCTTCATCCCTGGGGGTCTACAAACCTTCAACCCCTGGGGGTCTACAAACCCTTCATCCCTGGGGGTCTACAAACCTCAACCCTGGGGGTCTACAAACCTTCATCCTTGGGGGTCTACAAACCTTCAGCCCTCGGGGGTCTACAAACCTTCAGCCCTGGGGGTCTACAAACCTTCAACCCTGGGGGTCTACAAAACCTTCAGCCCTGGGGGTCTACAAACCTTCAACCCTGGGGGTCTACAAACCTTCAGCCCTGGGGGTCTACAAACCTTCATCCCTGGGGGTCTACAAACCTCATCCCTGGGGGTCTACAAACCTTCATCCCTGGGGGTCTACAAATACCTTCAACCCTGGGGGTCTACAAACCCTTCAACCCTGGGGGTCTACAAACCTTCAGCCCTGGGGGTCTACAAACCTTCAACCCTGGGGGTCTACAAACCTTCAGCCCTGGGGGTCTACAAACCTTCAACCCTGGGGGTCTACAAACCTTCAGCCCTGGGGGTCTACAAACCTTCAACCCTGGGGGTCTACAAACCTTCAGCCCTGGGGGTCTACAAACCTTCAGCCCTGGGGGTCTACAAACCTTCAGCCCTGGGGGTCTACAAACCTTCAGCCCTGGGGGTCTACAAACCTTCAACCCTGGGGGTCTACAAACCTTCATCCCTGGGGGTCTACAAACCTTCATCCCTGGGGGTCTACAAACCTTCAGCCCTGGGGGTCTACAAACCTTCAGCCCTGGGGGTCTACAAACCTTCAGCCCGGGGGGGTCTACAAACCTTCAGCCCTGGGGGTCTACAAACCTTCAGCCCTGGGGGTCTACAAACCTTCAGCCCTGGGGGTCTACAAACCTTCAACCCTGGGGGTCTACAAACCTTCAGCCCTGGGGGTCTACAAACCTTCAACCCTGGGGGTCTACAAACCTTCAGCCCTGGGGGTCTACAAACCTTCAGCCCTGGGGGTCTACAAACCTTCAGCCCTGGGGGTCTACAAACCTTCAGCCCTGGGGGTCTACAAACCTTCAGCCCTGGGGGTCTACAAACCTTCAGCCCTGGGGGTCTACAAACCTTCAGCCCTGGGGGTCTACAAACCTTCAGCCCTGGGGGTCTACAAACCTGTGCCTGGCTCTGCTCCTGACGTAATGCTTTCTTGTTATGCACATTGCCGTTCTGCATGACTGCACCTATGCAAGTCTTGTTCTTCATGCCCAAACTGCTTCTAATCTCTTTGTTAAGAGTTCTAAAGCAGATTTATTGATTAACAAAATTTCACATGTAACATAAAGAGACCTACAGTTGGAGTTCTTATTTCCTTCACAAAGATAATCTCTTCCTTCACAAACATAATCTGATTTGAGACGAATGACAGAGATTGAATTAGATATGTAACTGCGTGACTTTATGCTGGGGATAGCATTTTATTTGAACATAAAACTAGACATTAAGAAAGGTGTGTGTTAACATATGTTGTGTACACAATTACAACCTGCCTTAAGCATTTGAATGTCTGATAATTCCTCTTCTTTGTTCCTCTTTCAAAGGAAGTGTCTCACACCTAGTTATGCACCTCACAGATCAGTGTGTCTAAATTCAGCATGCATTGGTCTCATGTGTGCTTCCTCTAGACATATTCCATCCTAGGTTAAGGGGCTTTATCTACCCAGATTCCACCCTAGGTTAAGGGGCTTTATCTACCCAGATTCCATCCTAGGTTAAGGGGCTTTATCTACCCAGATTCCATCCTAGGTTAAGGGGCTTTATCTACCCAGATTCCATCCTAGGTTAAGGGGCTTTATCTACCCAGATTCCATCCTAGGTTAAGGGGCTTTATCTACCCAGATTCTATCCTAGGTTAAGGGGCTTTATCTACCCAGATTCCATCCTAGGTTAAGGGGCTTTATCTACTGTAACACGCTACGTGGAGGGTCCCAAATAGCCTGTCACAATGTGTCCATACTATTCTATAGCCCTGGCTGGGATAGGTCTTTGCTGCCAACCCTCCTCCGTTCCCCGGACTCACTGTCACTCTCTCTTTCGACCTCAGGGTCTATTTCCTGCAGTGTATTTCTGGCTGACACAAACATAACCTGACGATCGTCTCAGTCCTTATAATTAGAATTTAATACCTTAATAAAGGACAACACAGAAAACATCAAGACAGATGAACCTATAAAAGTCTATAAAGAAACTGAGGAGATAACTCTAGTCCAGACATGAAGCAACATAACTCTGAACATCATAGACCACAGATCTTAATATTGTCCAGTTAGTTCACATCCACCTCACCCGGACAAATCCTTAGGCTTCTCTTTCCAGCGTAGGTTGTTCGAACAACAGGCTTTCAGGTTTTCGTGGCCCACACGATAGAGTCACTCAATTGGTCTGAGAACGTGCCATGGGATCACTTGGCACAATTGTGGTTGGGAAATTATATCAGGAGAACAGTTTGTGTATGGGGAATGGGTCAGAGTCTTTCGCTGTCCCGGTCAAGGATGGGCATTAGGCGTTGGTCCAATCAGTATCAAAACCAAACACTTGACCTTAAGTCGATGTGAAGACTTGAGTCGTGATATTTTCACTCGTTTAATTTTAGTCCTGAGTTTCCCTCAAAAGTTATAAACATTCTACCTGGTATGGCCAATGACTTGACCGGGCCTCATCAGTTGCCCATAGCTTTAGGCATAGAAGTTCTGTCGAGACCTTCAGCTCACTTTACGGTCAAAAGGAGGACCCTGTAGATGACAAAGATACGTGAGCGTCTCCAGCCTAAACTTCTGGTACAGCCGACATGGAGACTCCTAATGGTCTCAGCACATCAGCTGCTATCAACAAAATATATAATATTAATAGATATATATTTCTTTACCAGACCTGCGTGAATTAGCCTGACCTGACCAGAGGTCCTGGATTGGCGGCGTCTTTCCTAGACTAGGCCTTCAGCTTGACAATGTCCTGTCGTTTGACCCTAGGTACTTTTTGCCTACAAGACTCACTCTCCACACTCATACCAAGCCTTTATTATTATTGGGCACATTCATTTCCAGGCTTATCTCTCACTTGCAAACCATGCCTTTCTCACGATAAAGCTCTTGTGGTGTTGTGTGGGTAATTATCGGTATGTAAAGAAGTGTCGTTCCCCATTCCCAGCAAGAATAGGAAAGAAGATACTATTCCTTCCGGCTGCTGCTCTTGTCTGAGCTATCGCCGCAATGTACCGACCGTGCCTCACCTTACACGTAGAACTAGATGATATTATCGACCAGCAACTAGTCAGTTCACCCGGCCACCCTATCCGCTAAAAGATGAAAGAGATAACACAGTGGATAGCCTCTTCCGGCTCAAGAAGATAGATCATAGATTGGTGGAAACCGTCCGCACGGAGCCCTTCCCTCCTTCCGGCATACCGTAGCTATATAATGTGTTTATATTTAAATGAGAGATGCTACTAAGTAGAGGTAAAGCCGTAGGAAGAAAGATAGCACTCGTCTATCGGCTGCCAAGAACAAGCGATATCATTTGGGAAATATTTATTGTTCAGATTTGTTCCCTTGCCATGCCAAGATCAAGACGCTTAGCCAGATTGGCTAACGGTCACCCCCTCCCAATATGGCAAGACTGCCGTTTCGCCAATTCCTCTCAGTAGTCGAGACAATAGAGATTTATAAGTGCAGGACTAATTACAACCTAAGATTACCTTTCATACACCATCAGTATGCTGCACTTAAAATGTCCCAATCGTCAACTTGACATCTTGACATTATGCAGTGGGTAACGGTGGGTCTAGAAACGGACATGAATTCTCCCCCGAAGTTGAACCCGTGTGTATTTGGTGCAAGACGCCCTAGCGGGTTTTCCCCAAAGAAAAGACATATATCTAATTATTCTATTACCAAGATCGTGTTGTTAATGTATCCGTGAGAACTATCTTCCATAGTGATTAAGCGAATAAGAGAACTGAGGGTTCCCGAAAGCTGTTTCCCCCAGTTTACCCAAACCCAAAGAAGGCCTGAGGACATGGGCCTCTAACGTTTTGTCACATCTACCCAGATTCCATTCTAGGTTAAGGGGCTTTATCTACCCAGATTCCATCCTAGGTTAAGGGGCTTTATCTACCCAGATTCCATCCTAGGTTAAGGGGCTTTATCTACCCAGATTCCATCCTAGGTTAAGGGGCTTCCTCTAGACAGATTCCATCCTGGGTTAAGGGGCTTTCTCTACCCGTGGGTGGATTTCCCTTCCTAACAATTTTGCCAGGACAGCAGCTTTAAGGCCTGCTCCTTGTAATTTCCAACTGCCGTGGGATTTTTGATGTGCCCAACTTGCACACGGAACCTCCTGTTTTTCATCCTTATCCGAGAAGACTAAGTATGAGAACTCACATATATCTTGCCAGACCCTGGTATAATGTGGCCAGCCCCCCCTTTAATTCTTCCCACCTCCTCTCCTGTGTTATACAGTACAGTAGCTAGCAGGCTTCCTTTTTTGGCCTGATGACTGAGTTTCCACATCAGAATTCTCCCCCCTCCCCCCCTCTCTCTCTCTCTCTCTCTCTCTCCCCCTCTCTCCCTCAACACATATGCATTTGTGCGCATACTCTCTCTCTCTCTCTCTCTCTCTCTCTCTCTCTCTCTCTCTCTCTCTCTCTCTCTCTCTCTCTCTCTCTCTCTCTCTCTCTCTCTCTCTCTCTCTCTCTCACACACACACCAGAAACTAATTATAATGTACGAATGTTACACACATTTTGTCTGCGTGTTTCCTTTAAACATGAGACCCACCACCTTCCTGCGTGCGTGGGCGCGCGCGCGCGTGCACACACACACACACACACACACACACACACACACACACACACACACACACACCACACCACCACCACACCCCCACCCCACCTATCTCTCTCTCTCTATCACACACAAACACACGCATGCACGCACGCACAACAGAAACTATTTATAATGTACAAATGGTACACAAATTATGTCTGGATGTTTCCTCTACTGACTTCTGAGTTCTGATGTATGCATTTGAATTGACTGCCTGACTTCTGGGTTCTGATGTATGCATTTGAATTGACTGCCTGACTTCTGGGTTCTGATGTATGCATTTGAATTGACTGCCTGACTTCTGAGTTCTGATGTATGCATTTGAATTGACTGCCTGACTTCTGAGTTCTGATGTATGCATTTGAATTGACTGCTTGACTTCTGTGTTCTGATGTATGCATTTGAATTGACTGCTTGACTTCTGTGTTCTGATGTTTGCATTTGAATTGACTGCTTGACTTCTGAGTTCTGATGTATGCATTTGAATTGACTGCTTGACTTCTGTGTTCTGATGTTATGCATTTGAATTGACTGTCTGACCTCTGGGTTCTGATGTTTGCATTTGAATTGACTGCCTGACCTTTGGGTTCTGACTTATGCGTCTGAATTGACTACCTGACTTCTGAATTAACAACTACAAGAATATCTGTGTCAGCGTGCCAAAGACAATGGTCATGGTGTTTCTGATGGAGGGAGGTGTTTTGAATATCTGTTTTCATACTAACTGCGGGAGATACCACTCTGCTGACTGCTTGTTTGTATCGCTCTCAAAATAATACTCTCCAATTTTATCTCCTCTGGCGATTGGGTACAGTAAAATCTCATTAGAATGTTGCAACATTTCAGATATATACCTTGAAATATTTGGCAGTTGATAATTTCACTTTTATTGCTGACTGACAGATGTAGTGTCAACTGGTGTGTTGTGATGTAGTGATCTGGTCAATTATGGCATCGGCTCATTGCACAATTTCAAAGCAGGTGACTGACAGGACATCCAGATTATGACCTCAATTACTAATCATGATGGCCTAATTGAAAAGTGCTGTGTTAACAGAGCACGACATGGGGAATGCCAGAAACTGGGGTCATTCATTTTGTATTTGTTTGAAGAAATTTGTTATTTTAAATGTGTGCAAAGAATATTTACCAATGTATGAATGTTCATAATATCCCTTGTGTTTGGGATGTTTGCTGCTCACACTGATGGATCTCATGATCTTTCTGTTTGTTGATAAACTTGCAGGCTACTCTTGTGTCAACGAACTCAGGAAAGACCAGGATGAAAAGTTCAAGGACTTTGTGGTGACATACATCAACCTACTCTCCAAGTCATCCACTGAGTAAGTCTAGTTCATGTGTTTGTTACAGGCAGAACAGGATGACCACTCCTGATGCCTTCATTTACTTTATCTCTAACAATTTACCATATGTTGAATGACTGCCAGCAGTTTACTTCATTAGAGTGGCCACTTCAATTCATCACTTTGCTTTATAAATATGCATAATGTGACCATCTGGTCAGTGCAGGATCTGTTTGGTTGAAAGCCTGCCATTTCATTCCTTTAATTGTTTGTCAGTGGCATATGTTTATAATTTCTCCATAATGATAATGTTTAATATTTTCTTTCTCTCCACACACACACACACATGCACGCACGCTTGCATGCATGCACACACACACGCACACGCACTCTCTCTCACGCACACACAGAGACATAGACACACACATACACACGCACGCACGCGTGCACGCATGCACACAAAACCCCCCTCCCCAGTGAGAGAGATAGAGAGAGATCTGAGCAATGAATAATAATGTAAAGGACATCAAGTTAATTTAAGTGTCACATGGCAGAGAGCGTTGGAGAGTCATCATTACCAGTCTCTGATCCTGAAGGTTGTTATGCCATTGTATCAAATGTTTACTGTTCTTAATTCAGTGTTATATTTTATAAAATGTTTACTGTTCTTAACTCAGTGTTAACTATTAGTGTTGGAACTCTTCGCTGGCTGCTGGGGATGGGGACGGAGCGCTTATGGGAATGTCCCGAATGCTGTGATATCGGTTCCTAAATCAATCAATCAATCAAACTCAGTGTTATGATATTTTATAAAATGCTTACTATGCTTAATTCAGTGTTATGATATTTTATAAAATTTTTACTGTTCTTAATTCAGTGTTATTATATTTTATCAGATGTTGTTTATTGTTCTTAATTCAGTGTTATATTTTATAAAATGTTTACTGTTCTTAATTCAGTGTTAGGATATTTTATCAGATGTTTACTGTGCTTAATTCAGTGTTATGATATTTTATGAAATGTTTACTGTTTGTAATGCAGTGTTGTGTTGTATAAAATGTTTTCTGTTTGTATTGCAGTGTTGTGGTATTGTTTAAAATGTTTACTGTTTTACTGTACTGTTCTAAATGCAGTGTTGTGTTGTGTTGTGTTGTATACCATTTTTTACTGTTCTTAATGCAGTGCTGTATTGTTGTATAAAATGTTTACTGTTCATGTACCTTTCCCTCCCAAAGCAAAGTTCGTGTTTTGTACGGTGGCAACGAGATCTTTGACTATGAGGTATCATCGTCCTTTTGGAGCGACGTCCGCCTTGCTGTCATCTCACTGGTGGCCATATGTGTGATAATGCTAGTGCTGTCACTGTCCCTACACCTGACAATCTTCGGCCTCGTCATCATCGGTGTCAGCTTCCCCATATCTCTGTTCTTCTATCGAGTCGCCTTCGGCATCAATGCTCTGGGGATTCTCAATGGTGCTGCTGCTTTTGTCATCATTGGAATAGGTAAGCCGTATCATTGTGTTTTTTATTGCTCACTCATGTTTAGTCTTGCCTTTTTTATATGTGCACCTTCATTATCATCACAGCCGCAGGCGATTTGGAATAGGTAAGTCGCTATCATTGTGTCTTTTATTGCTCATGCAAGTTTAGTCTTTCCTTTGTTATATATGCACCTTCATTATCATCACAGCTGTGGGTGATTTGGAAGCAGACCGCCTTGCGTTGGGTTCTATACAATAGTAAGAGTAGTATGAGTGCTAGTCATTCAGAAAGCAATGGCAAACAACTACTAAAAATAAACTTGCCCAGGAATCACAAACAGCCAAAAAATTATGGAGTTGACTGCTACATCTTTCTTCTTCTTCTTCTTCTCTTCTTACTGTTTCTATTCTTTCTTTCCCTGTTTCTTCCCTTTCTTTCCTTTCCTTCTTTCTTCTTCCTTCTCTTCCTCTTCTCTCGCTTCTCTTCTCTTCTCTTCTCTTCCTTCTTCTTCTTTCTTTTTCTTTTTCACCCTTTTTCTTTCTCTTCTCTTCGCTTCTTCTTTCCTTTTCTTTTCTTCTTTTTCTTCTTTCTTCTTCCCTTCTTCTGTCCTTCTTCTCTTCTTTCTGCTTCTTCTTCGTCTTCTGTCTTCCTTCTTTCGTTCTCTTTCTTCTTCTTCTTCTTCTTCCCTTCTTTCTCTTCTTCCTCTTCTCTTCTTCTTTCCTCTTCTGCGTTCATCCTGAGAGTTTTTTCGGACATGATTGCTTTGTGCCTGTTTACAGCAGAGTTGCATTCTTGTGCCGTTAGGCTGGCACATCCGACTTCTGCAGGCATTTGTTGACTGGGTTAACCTTCCCGGGTGCTCCATCCTGCAAAGGATATACAACTTACTGTATTTTCATCATCATCATGTGCCATGCCGATACACCTGGCCAATTATTGTTCACCATCTCACAAAATCACCAGTCTCAGTTCAAGTTTATGCCCTTGACCCAGCTATGACTTGTGGCCAGGTCACCCAGATATTGATCGTCTTGTTCTCCTCTTGCTCTCACGTTTGCCAGTTAGCACTGGGTTTTCTATTTATGTCTCTTATAACATGTTTAAGAAAATCTTGGCAGATTGTATCTAGTTTCTCTAGCCAGTTTGAAGTTTTCATCTGCTTCTTGAAAAACTGCCTCATTTTTGTTTTTCTGTTCTGCCTGTCCTTGGTAGGGATACCCTGCAGTTCTGTTGTCTTCGTTAACCCTGGGATGCAGAGGTACTTTACTGTCATGTTTAGTCTGTCCTTTTCCACTCTGGTGGAACATTTATAATATATAATGCTTCAGTACTTTTTTCTCATTGCAATTTTACAAATTTCTATTGGTTAGCATGTTTTCCATCTTGCAAAAGACTATCTTTGCTATAGCGATTTTTGTTCTAATCTCTACAAAGCTTTTTCCATCATTCTATCTGTTTGAATTGATAGTAGTCATGAAAACTAATACCTTCAATTACATTTCAGGTGTGGACGATGTGTTTGTGTACATGAACATCTACAGACAAGCTGATCACATGAAGGATCCAGTCAAGCGAATCTGGTACACTGTCAAGACAGCCGGAGTGGCCACTTTCTTTACTTCATTCACCACCGCTGCAGCTTTTGCTGCCAACCTCACTTCATCGGTAGGTCATCAGCTGAGTCTGTCCTCCTCAGATTGCTTGCCTTCATGTGTGCTTAGTTTGTTTGCTGGTATCCCAAGGCACCTGTAGTACCCCTGCATGTCTGTTCATCTTCTCTATGCATGTCCATCTTCTCTGTGTATGTCCATCATTCTCCACACTTGCCCAACTTCTCCACATCTGTCCATCTTCTCTGTGTCTGTCCATCATTCTCCACATCTGTCCAACTTCTCCACATCTGTCCATCTTCTCTGAGTCTGTCCATCATTCTCCACACTTGCCCAACTTCTTCACATCTGTCCATCTTCTCTGAGTCTGTCCATCATTCTCCACACTTGCCCAACTTCTTCACATCTGTCCATCTTCTCTGAGTCTGTCCATCATTCTCCACACTTGCCCAACTTCTTCACATCTGTCCATCTTCTCTGTGTCTGTCCATCATTCTCCACACCTGCCCAACTTCTCCACATCTGTCCATCTTTTCTGTGTCTGTCCATCATTCTCCACACCTGCCCAACTTCTCCACATCTGTCTATCATTCTCCACACTTGTCCATCACCTGCCTGCTACAAGGATCAGTGGTACAGGGAGCCCCTCGGCACATATTGCCCTTGTGGTGTGAAGTGTTAGACCTGCACATATTCTAGGCCATAACATATTGAGGATGGGGTGCCTAGTTACTTTCCTCATCACATGTCCTGCCCAGACAATTGTGTGACGAGTGTATGCTACCCATTTGTGAGGGCTGGGACAACATGCTGATCACAAGAGATAGTCCTATCTCCACAGGGGATTGAACCTTGGCAAGCCAGCACACTAGCCCCGATATCCTCTGTGGCTCTTCTACATGCACAGTCATTAAAATAGCTAGCTCACCTGGCCTACCTTGCATTCAACCATTACAGTCCTAAGTTGACGATTACAACCATTACAATTCTAAGTTTACTATTACAACCATTACAATTCTAAGTTGACTATTACAACCATTACAATTCTAAGTTGGCTATTACAACCATTACAATTCTAAGTTGGCTATTACAACCATTACAATCCTAAGTTGACGATTACAACCATTACAATTCTAAGTTTACTATTACAACCATTACAATTCTAAGTTGACTATTACAACCATTACAATCCTAAGTTGGCTATTACAACCATTACAATCCTAAGTTGGCTATTACAACCATTACAATTCTAAGTTGGCTATTACAACCATTACAATTCTAAGTTGGCTATTACAACCATTACAATTCTAAGTTGGCTATTACAACCATTACAATTCTAAGTTGGCTATTACAACCATTACAATTCTAAGTTTCCTATTACAACCATTACAATCCTAAGTTGGCTATTACAACCATTACAATCCTAAGTTGGCTATTACAACCATTACAATCCTAAGTTGGCTATTACAACCATTACAATTCTAAGTTGACTATTACAACCATTACAATTCTTAGTTGTCTATTACAACCATTACAATTCTAAGTTGTCTATTACAACCATTACAATTCTAAGTTGTCTATTACAACCATTACAATTCTAAGTTGTCTATTACAACCATTACAATTCTAAGTTGTCTATTACAACCATTACAATTCTAAGTTGACTATTACAACCATTACAATTCTTAGTTGATTATTACAATGAATGAATCACCAAAACATGAGACATATAAGCTTGACTAGACCATGATCACAAGTAACAAAAAATTGACTATTACAATCATGACATTTCTGAGTTGACCATGTCTGCTGTGGTCAGGAAGATTGATGGTTTATTTTGTGTGCTCAGATCCCAGCAGTGTATGAGTTTGGATTGTTCATGTCGCTGATCGTGTCCTCGTGCTGGGTATCTGTATTTGTGCTGATGCCGCCCACCTTGTACCTTCATGCATGCTACATTGAGCCTCTTGAAAAGCTGATGCTCTCGTAAGTTGCTTGTATTGTGTCTGTACTGTCTTGTCATGTCTGTCCACTGTGGAGGCAGTAGAAGTCTTGTCTTGTGTCTGTACTGTCTTGTCTGTCCACTATGGAGCCAGTAGAAGTCTTGTCTTGTGTCTGTACTGTCTTGTCTTGTCTGTCCACTGTGTAGCCAGAATAAGTGCTGTCTTGTGTCTGTGCTGTCTTGTCTTGTCTGTCCAGTGTGAACCAGAAGAAGTACTGTCTTGTGTCTGTACTGACTTGTCATGTCTGTCCACTGTGGAGCCAGTAGAAGTCTTGTCTTGTGTCTGTACTGTCTTGTCATGTCTGTCCACTGTGGAGCCAGTAGAAGTCTTGTCTTGTGTCTGTACTGTCTTGTCATGTCTGTCCACTGTGGAGCCAGTAGAAGTCTTGTCTTGTGTCTGTACTGTCTTGTCATGTCTGTCCACTGTGGAGCCAGTAGAAGTCTTGTCTTGTGTCTGTACTGTCTTGTCTGTTCACTGTGGAGCCAGAAGAAGTCTTGTCTTGTGTCTGTACTGACTTGTCTTGTCTGTCCAGTGTGGACCAGAAGAAGTCTTGTCTTGTGTCTGTACTGTCTTGTCATGTCTGTCCACTGTGGAGCCAGTAGAAGTCTTGTCTTGTGTCTGTACTGACTTGTCTTGTCTGTCCACTGTGGAGCCAGTAGAAGTCTTGTCTTGTGTCTGTACTGACTTGTCATGTCTGTCCACTGTGGAGCCAGTAGAAGTCTTGTCTTGTGTCTGTACTGTCTTGCCTTGTCTGTCCACTGTGGAGCCAGCACAAGTGCTGTCTGTACTGTCTTGTCTGTCCACTGTGGAGCCAGTAGAAGTACTGTCTTGTGTCTGTACTGTCTTGTCATGTCTGCCCAGTGTTGAGCCAGAAGAAGTACTGTCTTGTGTCTGTGCTGTCTTGTCATGTCTGCCCAGTGTTGAGCCAGAAGAAGTACTGTCTGTGCTGTCTTGCCTTGTCTGTCCACTGTGGAGCCAGCAGAAGTACTGTCTGTGCTGTCTGCCTGTCTGTCGCTGTGTGGAGCCATTAGAGTACTGTCTTGTGCCCTGGGCTAATCAGACCTAGTTTTGGCTTATGGGAGCTTTACAGTTTATGTGCCCGTGTGTTCCGTGACAATGTTCCACTACAGCTGTCGGCACATCAGGGATAGCTGTGCAGGATTACTGGTTAAATGACTGCGTTTGGCTAGATGACTGCCCACCGTGTCTCTATCAAACAAAAACAAAAAGAAAAAATCAAAACCAATCAAACAAATACAAAGAACACAAATAAAAAAAAAAAACAACAACACAAATTTTAAAATCAAACACAAAAAAAAAGAACAAAAAAAAAAAAAAAAAAAAAAAAAAAAAAAAAAAAAAAAAAAAAAAAAAAAAAAAAAAAAAAAAAAAAAAAAAAAAAAAAAAAAAAAAAAAAAAAAAAAAAAAAAAAAAAAAAAAAAAAAAAACAAAAAAAAAAAAAAAAAAAAAAAAAAAAAAAAAAAAAAAAAAAAAAAAAAAAAAAAAAAAAAAAAAAAAAAAAAAAAAAAAAAAAAAAAAAAAAAAAAAAAAAAAAAAAAAAAAAAAAAAAAAAAAAAAAAAAAAAAAAAACAAAAAAAAAAAAAAAAAAAAAAAAAAAAAAAAAAAAAAAAAAAAAAAAAAAAAAAAAAAAAAAAAAAAAAAAAAAAAAAAAAAAAAAAAAAAAAAAAAAAAAAAAAAAAAAAAAAAAAAAAAAAAAAAAAAAAAAAAAAAAAAAAAAAAAAAAAAAAAAAAAAAAAAAAAAAAAAAAAAAAAAAAAAAAAAAAAAAACAAAAAAAAAAAAAAAAAAAAAAAAAAAAAAAAAAAAAAAAAAAAAAAAAAAAAAAAAAAAAAAAAAAAAAAAAAAAAAAAAAAAAAAAAAAAAACAAAAAAAAAAAAAAAAAAAAAAAAAAAAAAAAAAAAAAAAAAAAAAAAAAAAAAAAAAAAAAAAAAAAAAAAAAAAAAAAAAAAAAAAAAAAAAAAAAAAAAAAAAAAAAAAAAAAAAAAAAAAAAAAAAAAAAAAAAAAAAAAAAAAAAAAAAAAAAAAAAAAAAAAAAACAAAAAAAAAAAAAAAAAAAAAAAAAAAAAAAAAAAAAAAAAAAAAAAAAAAAAAAAAAAAAAAAAAAAAAAAAAAAAAAAAAAAAAAAAAAAAAAAAAAAAAAAAAAAAAAAAAAAAAAATAAAAAAAAAAAAAAAAAAAAAAAAAAAAAAAAAAAAAAAAAAAAAAAAAAAAAAAAAAAAAAAAAAAAAAAAAAAAAAAAAAAAAAAAAAAAAAAAAAAAAAAAAAAAAAAAAAAAAAAAAAAAAAAAAAAAAAAAAAAAAAAAAAAAAAAAAAAAAAAAAAAAAAAAAAAAAAAAAAAAAAAAAAAAAAAAAAAAAAAAAAAAAAAAAAAAAAAAAAAAAAAAAAAAAAAAAAAAAAAAAAAAAAAAAAAAAAAAAAAAAAAAAAAAAAAAAAAAAAAAAAAAAAAAAAAAAAAAAAAAAAAAAAAAAAAAAAAAAAAAAAAAAAAAAAAAAAAAAAAAAAAAAAAAAAAAAAAAAAAAAAAAAAAAAAAAAAAAAAAAAAAAAAAAAAAAAAAAAAAAAAAAAAAAAAAAAAAAAAAAAAAAAAAAAAAAAAAAAAAAAAAAAAAAAAAAAAAAAGAAAAAAAAAAAAAAAAAAAAAAAAAAAAAAAAAAAAAAAAAAAAAAAAAAAAAAAAAAAAAAAAAAAAAAAAAAAAAAAAAAAAAAAAAAAAAAAAAAAAAAAAAAAAAAAAAAAAAAAAAAAAAAAAAAAAAAAAAAAAAAAAAAAAAAAAAAAAAAAAAAAAAAAAAAAAAAAAAAAAAAAAAAAAAAAAAAAAAAAAAAAAAAAAAAAAAAAAAAAAAAAAAAAAAAAAAAAAAAAAAAAAAAAAAAAAAAAAAAAAAAAAAAAAAAAAAAAAAAAAAAAAAAAAAAAAAAAAAAAAAAAAAAAAAAAAAAAAAAAAAAAAAAAAAAAAAAAAAAAAAAAAAAAAAAAAAAAAAAAAAAAAAAAAAAAAAAAAAAAAAAAAAAAAAAAAAAAAAAAAAAAAAAAAAAAAAACAAAAAAAAAAAAAAAAAAAAAAAAAAAAAAAAAAAAAAAAAAAAAAAAAAAAAAAAAAATAAAAAAAAAAAAAAAAAAAAAAAAAAAAAAAAAAAAAAAAAAAAAAAAAAAAAAAAAAAAAAAAAAAAAAAAAAAAAAAAAAAAAAAAAAAAAAAAAAAAAAAAAAAAAAAAAAAAAAAAAAAAAAAAAAAAAAAAAAAAAAAAAAAAAAAAAAAAAAAAAAAAAAAAAAAAAAAAAAAAAAAAAAAAAAAAAAAAAAAAAAAAAAAAAAAAAAAAAAAAAAAAAAAAAAAAAAAAAAAAAAAAAAAAAAAAAAAAAAAAAAAAAAAAAAAAAAAAAAAAAAAAAAAAAAAAAAAAAAAAAAAAAAAAAAAAAAAAAAAAAAAAAAAAAAAAAAAAAAAAAAAACAAAAAAAAAAAAAAAAAAAAAAAAAAAAAAAAAAAAAAAAAAAAAAAAAAAAAAAAAAAAAAAAAAAACAAAAAAAAAAAAAAAAAAAAAAAAAAAAAAAAAAACAAAAAAAAAAAAAAAAAAAAAAAAAAAAAAAAAACAAAAAAAAAAAAAAAAAAAAAAAAAAAAAAAAAAAAAAAAAAAAAAAAAAAAAAAAAAAAAAAAAAAAAAAAAAAAAAAAAAAAAAAAAAAAAAAAAAAAAAAAAAAAAAAAAAAAAAAAAAAAAAAAAAAAAAAAAAAAAAAAAAAAAAAAAAAAAAAAAAAAAAAAAAAAAAAAAAAAAAAAAAAAAAAAAAAAAAAAAAAAAAAAAAAAAAAAAAAAAAAAAAAAAAAAAAAAAAAAAAAAAAAAAAAAAAAAAAAAAAAAAAAAAAAAAAAAAAAAAAAAAAAAAAAAAAAAAAAAAAAAAAAAAAAAAAAAAAAAAAAAAAAAAAAAAAAAAAAAAAAAAAAAAAAAAAAAAAAAAAAAAAAAAAAAAAAAAAAAAAAAAAAAAAAAAAAAAAAAAAAAAAAAAAAAAAAAAAAAAAAAAAAAAAAAAAACAAAAAAAAAAAAAAAAAAAAAAAAAAAAAAAAAAAAAAAAAAAAAAAAAAAAAAAAAAAAAAAAAAAAAAAAAAAAAAAAAAAAAAAAAAAAAAAAAAAAAAAAAAAAAAAAAAAAAACAAAAAAAAAAAAAAAAAAAAAAAAAAAAAAAAAAAAAAAAAAAAAAAAAAAAAAAAAAAAAAAAAAAAAAAAAAAAAAAAAAAAAAAAAAAAAAAAAAAAAAAAAAAAAAAAAAAAAAAAAAAAAAAAAAAAAAAAAAAAAAAAAAAAAAAAAAAAAAAAAAAAAAAAAAAAAAAAAAAAAAAAAAAAAAAAAAAAAAAAAAAAAAAAAAAAAAATAAAAAAAAAAAAAAAAAAAAAAAAAAAAAAAAAAAAAAAAAAAAAAAAAAAAAAAAAAAAAAAAAAAAAAAAAAAAAAAAAAAAAAAAAAAACAAAAAAAAAAAAAAAAAAAAAAAAAAAAAAAAAAAAAAAAAAAAAAAAAAAAAAAAAAAATAAAAAAAAAAAAAAAAAAAAAAAAAAAAAAAAAAAAAAAAAAAAAAAAAAAAAAAAAAAAAAAAAAAAAAAAAAAAAAAAAAAAAAAAAAAAAAAAAAAAAAAAAAAAAAAAAAAAAAAAAAAAAAAAAAAAAAAAAAAAAAAAAAAACAAAAAAAAAAAAAAAAAAAAAAAAAAAAAAAAAAAAAAAAAAAAAAAAAAAAAAAAAAAAAAAAAAAAAAAAAAAAAAAAAAAAAAAAAAAAAAAAAAAAAAAAAAAAAAAAAAAAAAAAAAAACAAAAAAAAAAAAAAAAAAAAAAAAAAAAAAAAAAAAAAAAAAAAAAAAAAAAAAAAAAAAAAAAAAAAAAAAAAAAAAAAAAAAAAAAAAAAAAAAAAAAAAAAAAAAAAAAAAAAAAAAAAAAAAAAAAAAAAAAAAAAAAAAAAAAAAAAAAAAAAAAAAAAAAAAAAAAAAAAAAAAAAAAAAAAAAAAAAAAAAAAAAAAAAAAAAAAAAAAAAAAAAAAAAAAAAAAAAAAAAATAAAAAAAAAAAAAAAAAAAAAAAAAAAAAAAAAAAAAAAAAAAAAAAAAAAAAAAAAAAAAAAAAAAAAAAAAAAAAAAAAAAAAAAAAAAAAAAAAAAAAAAAAAAAAAAAAAAATAAAAAAAAAAAAAAAAAAAAAAAAAAAAAAAAAAAAAAAAAAAAAAAAAAAAAAAAAAAAAAAAAAAAAAAAATAAAAAAAAAAAAAAAAAAAAAAAAAAAAAAAAAAAAAAAAAAAAAAAAAAAAAAAAAAAAAAAAAAAAAAAAAAAAAAAAAAAAAAAAAAAAAAAAAAAAAAAAAAAAAAAAAAAAAAAAAAAAAAAAAAAAAAAAAAAAAAAAAAAAAAAAAAAAAAAAAAAAAAAAAAAAAAAAAAAAAAAAAAAAAAAAAAAAAAAAAAAAAAAAAAAAAAAAAAAAAAAAAAAAAAAAAAAAAAAAAAAAAAAAAAAAAAAAAAAAACAAGCGATAAATTTTATTGTCTTCGTTGGAATATAGATTATCTTCTTATTTTTACATCAACGACATTCTGGTTAGATGACTGCGTCACCTTGTTCTCTATCAATTATGTCTTCGTTGGAAGTATAGATTATCTGTCTTATGTTTACATCAAAGACATTCTGGTTAAATGACTGCGTCACCTTGTTCTCTATCAATTATGTCTTCGTTGGAAGTATAGATTATCTATCTTATGTTTACATCCAAAGACATTCTGTTAAATGATTCGTCCACCTTGTTCTCCTAGCAATTGTGTCTTCGTTGAAGTATAGCTATCTGTCTTGTTTTACTCAAAGACATTCTGGTTAGATGACTGCGCCACCTTGTGCTCTATCAATATGTCCTTCGTTGGAAGTATAATTAGAAAGTCTTGTGTTTACCTCGAATCAAGACGGTCCTGGTTTTGATTGACTGCGCCACTTGTTCTCTTTCATTATGTCTTCGTTGGAAGTATAGATTATCTGTCTTGTGTTTACATCAAAAACATTCTGGTTAGATGACTGCGCCACCTTGTTCTCTATCAATTATGTATGTGTTGGAAGTATAGAAATATTTTCTTGAGTTTACACTCCAAGATCCGTCTTTTGTTTTACAAGAAGGTGAGTGAGGAATGGTAAACAACGAGGGTGTACATTAGGAATGATAAAGAAAGAGAATAAGTTTAGGAATAGTAAATAAAAGGGTACTGATGAATTGTAGGATAAAATAATACCAGACAGAATTTGAAAGACAGAAAAGAAGACAAAACATAAAAGAACTAAGAAAATTATATGAGAAAACAATAAATTGAATTAATTATGATACAAAAGTACATAAATATTGGAGATGCAAGAACATGGTAAATAAATAAAACAAAATAGATGAAAGACAGATATAAAGAAGGACAGAAAGGAGAAAGAACAACAGAAAGAAAGAATAGTTGGAAGGATAGACATTATGCCTGTAGTTATAAAATTAGACACTGAACAGCAACCCTCCCCTGTAGCTCCTAGCAACCCAGTACATCATTGGTCAGTGATTGTCAGATTGTAAAAATGTCAGCAGCACCAACTGTTTATCTCCACGCTGTATTATCTTGGCTGTGCAGTGCCACGCATTTCACACCACCAACATTCACACCATTCTGTTTTCGCTATACTCCTTCTGTCTCTGCATAAATACTCTCTCTGTCTCTGTATACACACACTATCTCTGCTATGTATACAATATCTCTCTGTCTCTGTATACACACACTATCTCTCTGTCTATGTATATAATACTCTCTGTCTCTGTATACACACACTATCTCTGTCTATGTATACACACACTATCTCTCTGTCTATGTATACACACACTATCTCTGTCTCTGTATACACACCACTATCTCTTTTCTATGTTATCAATACTCTCCTCTGGCTCTGCATACACACACTATCTCTTGTCTCTGTATCAGCCCACTATCTCTGTCTATGTATACAATACTCTCTCTGTCTCTGTATACACACACTATCTCTGTCTATGTATACACACACTATCTCTGTCTATGTATACAATACTCTCTCTGTCTCTGCATACACACACTATCTCTGTCTATGTATACAAACCTATCTCTGTCTCTGCATACAACTACTCTTCTCTCTGTGCTCTGCATACACACCCTGTCTCGTCTATGTATAACAATACTCTCTCTGTCTCTTCTACAATACTCCTCTGCTGTCCGCAGGCATACACACACTGTCTCTGTCTATGTAATACAATACTCTCTCTGTCTCTGCATACACACACTATCTCTGTCTATGTATACAATACTCTCTCTGTCTCTGTATACACACACTATCTCTGTCTATGTATACAATACTCTCTCTGTCTCTGCATACACACACTGTCTCTGTCTATGTATACAATACTCTCTCTGTCTCTGCATACAATACTCTCTCTGTCTCTGCATACACACACTATCTCTGTCTATGTATACAATACTCTCTCTGTCTATGTATACACTCACTCTCTCTGTCTCTGTATCACACACTATCTCTGTCCTATGTATACAATACGGTCTTCTCTGTCTCTGCATGACACACACTGTCTCTGTCTATGTATACAATACCTCTCTGATCTCGGCATACACACACTATCTCTCTGTCTATGTATACAATACTCTCTGGCTCTGTATACACAACACTACTCTGTCTAATGTGATACAATACTCTCTCTCTCGTGTCTCTGCGACACACACTGTCTCTGTCTTGTATCAATACTCTCTCTTTCTCTGCATACCATACTCTCCCTCTGTCTCTGCATACACACACACTGTCTCGTCTATGTATACAATAAACTCTCTCTGTTCTCTCATACACACACTATCTCTGTCTATGTATACAATACCTCTCTACTGTCTCGCATATCAACACCTCTCTGCGGTCTATGTATACAATACTCTCTCTGTCTCTGCAATACATACTCTCATCTGTCTCTGCATACACACCCTATCTCTGTTCTATGTATACAATACTCTCTCAGGTCTCTATCTGCATACAATACTCTCTCTGTCTCTGCATACACCAACACTGTCTCTGTCTTGTATACAATACTCTCTCTTTCTGCATACAATACTCTCTCTGTCTCGTGCATAACACACTTCTCTGTCTATGTAGACAATACTCTCTCTGTCCTCTGCATAACAACACACTAAATCTCTGTCTATGTATACACTACTCTCTCTGTCTCTGCATACAATACTCTCTCATGTCTCTGCATACCCACACTATCTCTGTCCTATTATACCTACTCTCTCTGTCTCTGCATACCATACAGCTCTCTGTCTCGGCATACGACACACTATCTCTTCTATAGTATACAATACTCTCTCTGTCTCTGGATAACACACCCTAATCTCTGTCTATGTATACATACTCTCTGCTGTCTCTGCTACACACACTATCTCTTGTCTCTGTATACAATACGCTCTCTTCTCTGCATACCCACAACTATCTCTGTCTCCGTATACATCGAGGGTACTCTCTCCTGTCTCTGCATACCCACACTGTTCTCTGTCTAAGTTAACAATACTCTCTCTGTCCTTCTGCAATACACACACTATCTCTGTCTCTGTATTACAAGACTCTCTCTGTCTCTGCGTACACACCTATCTCTGTCTATGTATACAATACTCTCATCTGTCTCTGTATACCCACACTGTCTCTGTCTATGTCTACAATACTCTCTCTGTCTTGCATACACACACTATCTTCTGTCTATGTATCAATACTCTCTCTGTCTCTGCATACACACACTATCTCTGTCTATGTATACAATACTCTCTTCTGTCTCTGCTACACACCACTACTCTGTCTATGATACAACTCTCTCTGTCTCTGCTACACACACTATCTCTGTCTATGTATACGTACGCTCTCTGTCTCGCATACACAACACGATCTCTGTCTATGTTCAATACTTCTCTCTGGCTATGTCTACATCTCTCTCTGTCTCTGCATACACACCTATCTCTGTCTATGTATACAATACTCTCTCTGTCTCTGCATACAATATCGCCTCTGTCTCTGTAATCATACTCTCCTCTGTCTCTGCATACAATACTCTCTCTGTCTCTGAATACACACACTATCTCTGTCATAATGTATACCATAACTCTCTCTGTTCGTGTATCATACTCTCTCTGTCTCTGCTACATACTCCTCTGTCTCTGATACACAACACTATCTCTGTCTATGTATACAATACGCCCTCTGTCTCTGTATACCATACTCTCTCTGTCTCTGCATCACCATACTCTCTCTGTCTCTGCATACACACACTATCTCTGTCTATGTATACAATACTCTCTCTGTCTCTGTATACAATACTCTCTCTGTCTCTGCATACAATACTCTCTCTGTCTCTGTATACAATACTCTCTCTGTCTCTGCATACAAGACTTCTCTCTGTCTCTGCATCACACCTATCTCCTGTCGATGTATACCATACCCTCTCTGTCTCTGTATACCATACTCTCATTTGTCTCGGCTACAATACTCTCCTGTCCTACGTATACAATATCGTCTCTGCTCTGCATACACTACTCTCTCGTATCTCTGCATACACACACAGCTTGTCTCTGTATACAAGTACTATCTCTCTGTCTATGTATACGACCACTCTTCTGTCCTCTGTAATACAACACACTATCTCTGTCTATGTTATCACAATACTCTCTCTTCTCTGCATACACCCTATCTCTGTCTGTGTATACAATACTCTCTCTGGCATGTATACGCTCAGCTCTCTCTGTCTCTGCATACACACACTATCTCTGTCTATTTATACAATACTCTCTCTGTCAAAACCATTACAATTCTTAGTTGTTTATTACAATGAATGAATCCCAAAACATAGAATATAGCTGACTAACCATGATCACAAGTAACAAAAATTGACTATTACATCATGACATTTCTGAGTTGACCTTGTCTGCCGAGGTCAGGAAGATTGATGGTTTTTTTTGTGTGCTCAGATCCCAGCAGTGTATGAGTTTGGATTGTTCATGTCGCGATCGTGCCCTCGTGCTGGGTATCTGTATTTGTGCTGATGCCGCCCACCTTGTACCTTCATGCATGCTACATTGAGCCTTTTGAAAGCTGATCTCTCGTAAGTTGCTTGAAATTGTTTTACGTCTTGTCATGTCTGTCCACTGGGGAGGCAGTAGAATTTTGTCTTGTCTGTACTGTCTTGTCTGTCCACTATGGAGCCAGTAGAAGTCTTGTCTTGTGTCTGTACTGTCTTTCTTGTCTGTCCCGTGTAGCCAGAAAAAGTGCTGTCTTTGTCTGTGCTGTCTTGTCTTGTCGCCAGTTAACCCAAAAAGTACTGCCCCTTGTGTCTGTACTGACTTGTCATGTCTGTCCACTGGGAGCCAGTAGAAGTCTGTCTTGTGTCTGTACTGTCTTGTCATGTCTTTTCCACTGGGGACCAATAAAGTTTTGTCTTGTGTCTGTACTGTCTTTCATGTCTGCCCACGGGGGCCGTAGAAGTCTTGTCTGTGTCTGTATGTTTTGTAAAAGTCTGTCCACTGTGGGCAGAGAATCTTGTTTTTGGTCGTACTGTCTTGTCTGTTCATGTGGAGCCAGAAAAAGTTTTGTCTTGTTTCTGTACTGACTTGTCTTGTCTGTCCAGTGTGGCCAGAAGAAGTCTTGTCTTGTGTCTGTACTGTCTTGTCATGTCTGTCCACTGTGGAGCCAGTAGAAGTCTTGTCTTGGGTCTGTACTGACTTGTTTTTCTGTCCACTGGGGGCCAGTGAAGTCTTGTCTTGGTCTGTACTGACTTGTCATGTCTGTCCACTGGGGACCCCTTTGAATCTTGTCTTGTGTCTGTACTGTCTTGCCTTGTCTGTCCACTGTGGAGCCGCACAAGTGCTGTCCTGTACTGTCTTTCTGTCACTGGGGAGCCAGTAGAAGTACTGTCTTGTTCTGTACTGTCTTGTCATGCCCCCGTTTTGAGCCAGAAAAGAAAGTTTGTGTCTGTGCTGTCTGTCTTTCCCGCCCTGTTGAGCCAGAAGAAGTACTGCTGTCTTTGGGGCCTTGTCTGCCCACTGTGGAGCCAGCAAAGTACGGCGGGTGCTGTTTTGCCTTTCTGTCCTGTGGGGAATTAAAGTACTGTCTTGTTCCCTGGGCTAATTCAGACCTAGTTTTGAGGCTTTATGGGGAGCTGCAGTTTATGTGCCAGTGTTTCGTGACATGTTCCACTACAGCTGTAGGCACACAGGGATAGCTGTGCAGGATTCTGGTTAAATGACTGCGTTTGGCTAGATGACTGCGCCACCTTGTTCTCTATCAATTATGTCTTCGTTGGAAGTATAGATTATCTATCTTATGTTTACATCAAAGACATTCTGGTTAGATGACTGCGTCACCTTGTTCTCTATCAATTATGTCTTCGTTGGAAGTATAGATTATCTGTCTTATGTTTACATCAAAGACATTCTGGTTAAATGACTGCGTCACCTTGTTCTCTATCAATTATGTCTTCGTTGGAAGTATAGATTATCTATCTTATGTTTACATCAAAGACATTCTGGTTAAATGACTGCGTCACCTTGTCTCTATCAATTGTGTCTTCGAAGTATAGCTTATCTGTCTTGTTGTACATCAAGACATTCGGTTAGTGACTGCGCCACCTTGTTCTCTACATTATGTCTTCGTTGTAAGTTAGATTTTGTCTTTGTTACATCAAGACGTTCTGGTTAGATGACCGCCACCTTGTTCTCTTTCAATTTTCTTCGTTGGAAGTATAGATTAGTTTTTTTTCTAATATTTTTCAAGACATTGGTTAGATGACTGCGTCACCTTGTTCTCTATCAATTATGTCTGTGTTGGAAGTATAGAATATATTTCTTGAGTTTACATCAAGAACATTCTTGTAGTTTACAAAGAAGGTGAGTGAGGAGTGGTAAACAATGAGGATACATGAGGAATGATAAAGAAAGAGGATAAGTTAGGAATAGTAAATAAAGAGGGTACCTGAGGAATTATAAGGATAGAAATAATACAGACAGAATATTGAAAAGACAGAAAAGAAGACAAAAAACATAAAAAAGAACCAAAGAAAAATGATTGAAAACAATAAATGAATTAAATATGAGACAGAAGTAAATAAATATTGGAGATCAAGAACATGGTAAAGAATAAACAGAAAGAAATGAAAGACAGATATAAAGAAGGACAGAAAGGAAGAAAGAACAACAGAAAGAAAGAAAGGTGAAAGGAGAGACATAATAGCCTGTAGTTATAGAATGAGACAACTGAACAGCAACCCCTCCCCTCCCCTGTAGCTCCTGCACCCAGTATATCATTGTGTCAGTGATTGTCAGCTTGTGAAAATGTCAGCAGCAACAACTGTTATCTCCACAGATGTATTGATCTTGGCTGTGCCAGTTGCCACTCATTTCACACACACACACATTCACACACATTCTGTTTCTGCATATACTCTCTCTGTCTCTGCATATAATACTCTCTCTGTCTATGTATACACACACTACCTCTGTCTATGTATACAATACTCTCTCTGTCTCTGCATACAATACTCTCTCTGTCTCTGCATACACACACTATCTCTGTCTATGTATACAATACTCTCTCTGTCTCTGCATACAATACTCTCTGTGTCTCTGTATACACAAACTATCTCTCTGTCTCTGTATACAATACTCTGTCTCTGTATACACACACTATCTCTCTGTCTCTGTATACAATACTCTGTCTCTGTATACACACACTATCTCTCTCTCTCTGTATACACACACTATCTCTCTGTCTCTGTATACACACACTATCTCTCTGTCTCTGTATACACACACTATCTCTGTCTGTATATAATACTCTCTGTCTCTGTATACAAACTCTCTCTGTCTCTGATACACACACTACT
>JACEFZ010004066.1:0-23007 GCA_014155875.1 Cepaea nemoralis | reverse complement strand
TCTCGGCTATCACTTGAAGAATCACCGAAATCCGTTTTGAAAAACAGCGTAAAAATCCCGAAAACTATCAAAAATTGTCCGTAAAAGTCTGTTCAAATTCATACTATCGCGTTTAAAAATGGCGGCCACGTTGTCAAGCTGTCGGCGAAAACGAAAGTAGCCGTCGGAAAGCCGAGAGATCGCGATTTTACAATGCATAATAGTATCGGCTGGAATCGGCCGCTACGATCGTTTTATGGCATCGGCCGGAATTGGTCGCTATGACCTGTAAAGGGTTAAATGTCATGGCAGGGCAGACCAAGCTCTAAGCTTTGGTCAGCTACTGGTCTAGGATGGAAGCTCTGACAGGCGGACAGTTAGAGCAATCCTTTGCTGATCCGATAGCCTCTACAGCTGGTCTTGTTACCTTTCCTCTGGAGTAAACTAGGCAGGCCAAGAGAGGGATCATGCTGCACGGGCAACAAGGGACTCTACAGTTCAGCCCAGGCTTTGTGTTATGGAGAGGTTATGCCTTTTATTTTCTAAGCACAATAACTATCATCTGTCAAGGTGGCCAGGTGCCAGTATTGTTTTGTTTCTCTTGTTGTGGTTACAAAGAGGTATCTGCTTTGGGTCTATGATATGATAGGGCCTTACATTTTGTAGGCCTGAGAGCACAGATAAATAGGTGGCAAGTCTTTTCCGGACTTTAGCGGACGACGAAGGCAGCCGTCGCATGAAGCCTGAAATGTAGATACGTTCCTCTTGGCCTGGTCCCAAAGTACCATCTGCGTGGGGACTTTTGCTGAGCTCCTGCTCACCTCTCCAAGTATGTGAACTAACAAAGAGTGTTAGACCTGTCATTGAGTTTCACATCTGTGACGAGGCATGGTGATCATTGGAAAGTGGCCGAGGGGATCCAGTCTGGATAGGCCACACCACATATAGATGTTCTAGGGTGTTGATCAGCATAGGTCCTGATCTTGTGACCACTGCGGCCCCAATCATCATCGTCATCCGGTGCCGTGCCATGCCATGTAGCGCTGATATAAACTAGAGATGATCACTAATACATGTGTGAGAATTTCATTGCCGACTGACTTTCCCCAGGCGGAGAGTAAATACAAACAAAAGAAAAAGAAGAAAAAGGGACACCACAGCCCGCCCAATCAGAAATCAAAGCAGAGTTCGCCATCAGAGACCACAGAGGTTTGACCAGTTATTTTGTGCTTCTTCTGCATGTGTGTTCTTGTATTTGGTTGGTTTTATTGTTTGAATGTGTATTATTATGTTTTCATGTTTGGATATGTATTATGTTTTGTTGTTTGGATGTGTATTATGTTTTCTTGTTTGGATGTGAATTCTGTTTTTGTTATTTGGATGTGTATTATGTTTTGTTGATGGATGTGCAGTCTGCTTTTGTTGTTTGGATGTGTATTATGTTTTGTTTGTTGTCTGGATGTGTATTGTTTTGTTGTTTGGATGTGTATTATGTTTTGTTGTTTGGATGTGTATTATGTTTAGTTTGTTGTTTGTATATGTATTATGATTTGTTGATTGGATGTGCATTCTGTATTTGATGTTTGGAAGTGTATTATGTTTTGTTTGTTGTTTGAATGTGTATTCTGTTGTGTTATTTAGATGTGTATTATGTTTTGTTATTCGGATGTGTAGTCTGTTGTGTTGTTTGGATGTGTATTATGTTCTGTTATTTGGATGTGTATTCTATTTTGTTGTTTGAATGTGTATTCTGTTTTGTTGTTTGAATGCATATTATGTTTTGTTATTTGGATGTGTATTCTGTTTTGTTGTTTGAATGTGTATTCTGTTTTGTTGTTTGAATGTGTATTCTGTTTTGTTGTTTGGATGTGTATTTGGTTGAACTTGAGCTTTGCTATATGGTTCTACATGGTGGCTAGACGCTCGCCGGGCAGAAAGGTTACACTGCCCGCCTCATGCTCAAAATGTACAAGTTCGATCCCCAGCACAGGGCTGGGAGTGCTTCCAGGAACCAAGGGTATCTAATGATATCACACATCCCCTGATCTCTTGGATAGTGAGATTGGCAACTTATCTTCACGAATAGGGCGAAAAACTGGAGGTCCGTTGTTCAAGTTGTATGCGTTAAAACTCGCGGGGCCGGTGGAAAGAGTAGGTAGGCCATAATGTCACTGCCCTGGCACAGTTGTTGGGAATGAAGCCATACCCATGGGTAGATAGTCCTCCGGCTCCATGGCGAAGGGGTTACGGATGGATATCCATGTTTGTAATCCTGCATATCCGCATTTGTAACACAGTTATGAGCGATTTGGCAGCAGACCGCATTTCATTTGTTTTTTGTTTTTTTTTAATGAAATTATATGGGTTCCAGTTGTTCAGAAAGCAATAGCAAACTACTGAACATTTACTTGCCCGGGAATAATGAACAGCCAAAATAATTTTGGGATTGACTGCGACATCCTGTAAAGGACATGCAACAACTTTATTAGTCCATTAACCTTTGATGAAACCTTATCTAGAAGGAAGAAGACCTTGTACATGCATTCCAAAGTCAGATACCGACCTTTGAGGAGTGTGACACTCCCTTTGAATAAGAAACATAGAAGAAGAAGAAAACATGTCAGTAAGATGATTTAACAGTGTTTTTACACATGCATGACTTCGTTTCCTTGACTTTGTTTCAGAAACAAATCAGTGCAGTGGAAACAGACAGCAAGTCATCCCTGACATCATCCATCACAGACGACGGTAATAAAGACTCCAAAGAAGAGGCTGCCTCTCTACAGGATTCACCTGTGGCCGTGGAGGACGCTCCCGCTGCTGTCCCAGATGCCAAAGCCTTACCAATTGGACTCCCAACCCAGCAAGAACCAGCCACAGTGACGGACCTTGATCAGCCGCCGCCTCGCCAGTTACCGGAAACCAGCTCGTCTCTGCAGCAGCAGGAGGAACTGGCGAAAGATCACACAAGCACATCTTTGCCTGAAGAGAGCAACGTCGTTAAAGAAGCTACACCCACAGCCGACTCTGTGATATACGTCAACGAATTGGACGCTTCCAAAAATCAAAAACAGACAACAGAACTGCCTGCAAGCAGTATACAGAGGGACTCTGAATATTTAGACAAGCCAGTGGATGGTGGTGTCAAAGGAGAATCGTCTACAGAATCTGTACATACAAATGAAAGTGTCAGCGATTCTTTGTCCATAAACCACATGATAAGTGATGAGAATGAATCACAGGAGACCGTCAAGCAGGACATCTCCAGGAGAGAGGCAGTTTCAGACATGGAGGGTGAAACAGTCTCATTACGACCACAGTCAGAGAGGACTGTGGGCAGAGTTAGAAAAGGTATATCGTTAACACAGATTTGAAAGGCTTCTGCTTCTTCTTCCTCCTACTCCTTCATTTTCCTTCTTCGTCTTCCTTTTTCTTCCTTCTTACTCCTTCTCTTCGTCGTCATCTTCTTCATCCTTGTTGTCGTCTTCATTGTCATCTTCATCGTTTTCTTCTTCTTCCTTTTTCTTCTTCTTCCTCCTCCTTCCTTCTTCCTCCGCTTTGCCATCATCTTCTTCTTCGTCCTCATCTTCTTTCTTCTTCCTTCATCTTCCTCCTCCTCTTTGTCTTTGTCATCTTTTTCGTCGTTGTCTTCTTCATCTTCTTCTTCCTTCTCCTCTTCCTCCTCATCTTCTTCTTTGTCGCCGCCGCCGCCTTCCGTCGTCTATGTCTTCTTTTGCTGCTAAGTGGGCATGTTATTGAAGTCAATAGAGAACTGTGAGCAGAGGTAGAAAAGGTATGTTGTTAGCACAGATTTGAATGTCTTCTTCAGAGCGGCACATTAGTAAAGTCAACACATGCCATGAACACCGTTGGTCGAGGGTTCAACACCTGGGCTTGTTGCTTGCTAGGAGGGAAACACAGGCCACCTATTCACTCAGTCCTGCTAAATACAATGGCCCTATCACATCATAGACACATAGTAAAGGGGGCTGAGTGGTCTCATGGTATAGTGTCAACCTCTAGTGCTGGAGGTCCCAGGTTCAAGCCCCGGTGAGGGCCGGGATGTTTTCACCGTGACTTCTAGTAACAAAATTTCTCCTGGTCTCTGGGTAGTGAGATTGGACGCCCGTGTGTATTGTTGCGCACGTAGAAAATCCCTTGGCAGTTGGGGAAAAAAAAAGAGTAGCCTAACAGCGCTGCCTGGGCAAAATTTCGAGTTAAACATCTACCCAAAATATTTCAGGGTCCTCGCCGGTGCTACAGAGTTTGTGCTCCGAGCTGAGATTCTCCGGACTCAGACTTGAGTTAGGAGTAGAACTGAGCACTTATGGGTTACCTCCGTGTGCCGTAATGTTTATCCATCAACTAAACTAAAATAAAACTAAACTAAGACACAGAGCAGGAAACATTTTATTTCTGTTCATCTCTGCCTTTCATCTCCCTCAACCTGCTCATGTCAAGTCCTGTGTGAGAAAATCCATTACTTGGAAAGTCTGAATCAAAAGCTCATTGTGTGGGCGTCATAAAAGGTGGAAAAAGTGTCCTAGTGGCATGAAATGGAATATTACTTGGATAGCAAATCCATTATGTGGAAAGTCTAAATTGAAAGCTCACTGTGTGGTAGTAGACTGCATTCTTCTGGTTTCCGGAGAAGCAGCCTGTGGTGGATGGAAGGGCCAATATACGGAAGTGAGGCTTAGCAGCCATGTGCAGAATGTGACGATTCCTTGGGTGAGCCCAATACCAGAGCTCTAAGTGTCAGCTCTGCAATTATGGAAGCCTCCTTGGATGTCAGAAAATGCCCATGGTCTGCCCTTGCCTTCCGTTGTGGGCTGACCGGGATGTCTTTAGCTGTTCTAAATGGGTCAGCGAGGATGGGGATACACCCCAACAGTGAGAGTCAAACGTCTTATGAAACACCCGAAGAAGTCTGATGTGTCAGCTGAAAGGTGAAAAAATTGCAACTCTGCTGTAAACGTGCACAATACAATTACGTCTAAAACAACATTCCGGACGAACACAGAAGAAGAAGAAAGTCCTGTGTGGACACGTTCGCGATTTGCGTGGATTTTGCAGCTGAAGTCTTCTGTGGCGATTCATGCCTACCCCTTTAAGTGGCCTCTCCTGACATGTGTGCTGGGTTACAGAGTTACTATTCTTTGCTTCCTTTATGGATATCTGTAGCAGGCAGGTGACAGATTTGAGTTTACTTTCATTCCATTCTATTCTCTTCTTTTTTATTCTTGTCCTTTCTCTTCCCTTTTCTTTGATACATTTATTTTGTTTTTCTTTGTTACTTTTATTGGTTTTTTTCCTCCCTGTATTTTACTCTTTTTCTTTTTTCTCTCCTCTTTGTTACTTGTTCTCTCCTTTGTAACTTTTTTTTCTTTCCTATTGTTACTTTTATTCTTTTCCATACCCTTTGTTACTTTTATTCTTTTTTCTCTCTCCGGTTTATTACCTTAAAAAAAAGGTAGGATAAGATGGTTCTCAAATTGCATCAAGCATGCCTAATGTTGCAGTGTCCAGTTTCTCAGGTCGTGTGTTTTCTGCTCACAGATGGCAGGCTCCAGTACGACAGCGCCTACCTCATGGAACTCAGGGATTGTCCGTCATCTCAAGCTAAACCCAAGGGACTACCGGACTTGCCAGAAATTATTCTAGAATCGGTACGTTGTTTTCTTCTTCCTTTTTCCCTGTGTTCACCATGGGGATAAAAGACCCTCAATAACTCACCCCGGACTATCTGTTTCCATCTCCCGCAGCTCTCCTCTGAGAAGAATAATTATATATTCCATATAGTTCATCATTGTCTGTCTGTTCTCCATGAAAAGGTTTCCGCCTCAGGTGTTAAAGGTAATGATTTCAATCCCAGCATAGGGTTGGACATGTTGTAAAGACTTGCTGTGTAATTGGATCACACGTTTGGAAAGTCCCAGTCAAAAGCTCTCTATGTGAATGTCGTCTGCAGACTGTATTCTTCTGGTTTCTGGAGGAACAGCCTATATATACAGAAGTGAGGCTAAGCAACCATGTGCAGGACGTGACGATTCCTTGGGTGTGCCCAATACCAGAGAGCTGTATGTCGACTCTGCAATTATGGAAGCCTCCTTGGATGGCGGGGAATGCCCATGGTCTGCCTCTGCCTTGCCTTTAGGGCTGACCGGGATGTCTTCAGCTGTTCTTCTTCTTCTTCTGCATTCATCCGGAGTTTTTTTTCCGGACGTGATTGCGTTGTGCCTGTTTACAGCAGAGCTGCGTTCTTGCGCCGTTAGCCCGACACATCCGACTTCTGCGGGCATTTGTTGACCGGGTTAACCTTCCCGGGGCAGCTGTTCTAAATGGGCAACCTGAGATAGGGCACAACAGTTAGTTGGAACATTTTACAAAACACCCGGGAAAGTTAACAAATGCTCGAAGAAGTCAGATGTGTTGTTATCCCACATACCGAGGTTGAAATACAGCTGCGGCCGATTATTTGGAAGCAGACTGTCTTGCGTTGGCTTCCATACAATTTTGGTGCCGGTCGTTCAGAAAGCAATGGCAAACTATTGTACAAAATGAAACGCTAAAATATGAAAACAGATATCACAAAGGCATACTTACCTTTACAGCAGTGGGGAAGAACGTCACATTTGTATCAAGCCAGAAATTATATTAAAAAATGAGGAAAAAAGAAACTAATGAAAAGTGGAAAGAAATGATAGAAAGACTGTCCTGTATGAATACTTTTTTGTTTGTTACATAAGGTAATGAACGTTGGTCATTCAGAAAGCAATGGCAAACCACTGAACGTAAACTTGTTGCCACGGTTGTCTGCCACGTCCTGTAAAGGATATGCATCTAACTTTTAAGTATATGTTATGACATAAAAACTCATTCTCTTTTATCTTTACTGTTGATGATAGTGTTAGTGACATGTTTATTTATATTTTTGTTTTTTAGTTTACTTTTTCTGTACTCAAAACCACATACCGATGTTTATTCCTGTTTTAAAAATTCTGTAATGAGTCGCCACTTGTTAGCGCCAGTGCAGACATTTATGTCTTTTGGGGGGGGGGGGGGGGGGGGGGGGGGGGGGGGGGGGTTAGTTTATCATGTATTTTGCCCCATTGTTAAAGCTAGTGCAGACATTTATTTATTATTTTTTGGGTGGGGGGGGGGTGTACATTATCATGTAATGAGCCACTTGTTAGTGATGGTTTTACAGCCAATGCAGATATTTATTTCTGTTTTGTTGTCGTATTTTATCATGTAATGAGCCAACACTTAGTACCAGTCTTAGAGCCAATCCAGATATTTATTTAAATTTGTCTGTATTTTATCATGTAATGAGCCGCTTGTTAGCACCAGTCTTAGAGGCTATGCAGACAATGTTATTTTATCCTGTAATAAGCCGCTTGTTAGCGCAAGTCTTAGAGGCAATGCAAACGTTTATTTCTGTTTTCTTTTATATTTGTGCTCAGCCACTTGTTAGTGCCAGCCGCAGAAGCAATACAGTGGACTTCACTCCGGCATTCTTCCAGCCCAGCGGAAACATGAGGGTCAGTGTCAACTGTTCATGTTCGTTCAGAAATACTGTACATTGAATATACTCAGTAGGTAATTAACTGAAGGTGAATGTACTCAGTAGGTAATTAACTGCAGGTGAATATACTCAGTAGGTAATTAAGTGAAGGTGAATATACTCGGTAGGTAATTAACTGCAGGTGAATATTCTCAGTAGGTAATTAACTGAAGGTGAATATGCTCAGTAGGTAATTAACTGCAGGTGAATATACTCGGTAGGTAATTAAGTGAAGGTGAATATACTCAGTAGGTAATTAACTGCAGGTGAATATACTCGGTAGGTAATTAACTGCAGGTGAATATACTCAGTAGGTAATTAACTGCAGGTGAATATACTCAGTAGGTAATTAATTGCAGGTGAATATACTCAGTAGGTAATTAACTGCAGGTGAATATACTCAGTAGGTAATTAACTGCAGGTGAATATACTCAGTAGGTAATTAACTGCTGGTGAATATACTCAGTAGGTAATTAACTGAAGGTGAATATACTCAGTAGGTAATTAACTGCAGATTAATATACTCGGTAGGTAATTAAATGAAGGTGAATATACTCAGTAGGTAATTAACTGCAGGTGAATATACTCAGTAGGTAATTAACTGCAGATGAATATACTCGGTAGGTAATTAAGTGAAGGTGAATATACTCGGTAGGTAATTAAGTGAAGGTGAATATACTCAATAGGTAATTAAGTGAAGGTGAATATTCTCAGTAGGTCATTAACTGCAGGTGAATATACGCAGTAGGTAATTGACTGCAGGTGAATATACTCATTAGGTAATTGACTGCAGGTGAATATACTTGGTAGATAATTAACTGCAAGTGAATATACTCGGTAGGTAATTAACTGCAGGTGAATATACTCAGCTGGTAATTAAGTGAAGGTGAATATACTCAGTAGGTAATTGACTGCAGGTGAATATACTCGGTAGGTAATTAAGTGAAGGTGAATATACTCGGTCGGTAATTAACTGCAGGTGAATACACTCGGTAGGTAATTAAGTGCAGGTGAATATACTCAGTATGTAATGAAGTGAAGATGAATATACTCAGTAGGTAATTAACTGCAAATGAATATACTCAGTAGGTAATTGACTGCAGGTGAATATATTCAGTGGGTAATTAACTGCATGTGAATATACTCTGTAGGTAATTAAGTGAAGGTGAATATACTCGGTATGTAATTAAGTGAAGGTGAATCTATTCAGTAGGTGATTAACTGCAGGTGAATATACTCAGTAATTAGCCGCAGGTGAATATACTCAGTAGGTAATTAACTGAAGGTGCATGTCATAAGATGCAGCTAAGCAGGGTTGGTGTGAGACTGGCTACCTCATCCTGAAGAAAATGTTAACCTGGTGTGAGACTGGCTACCTCATCCTGAAGATGTTAATGTGATGTGAGACAGGCTACCTCATCCTTAAGATGATGTAACGTGATGTGAGACAGGCTACCTCATCCTGAACAAAATGTTAACGTGTGAGTCTGGCTACCTCATCCTGAAGACAACTTTAGCGGCATAATTCAGCCAATTGGGAACACGTCTCAAAGGACTTGACTTGGGTTGATTGAGAGCCTGCGATGCATAAGGAGGTGAAAAGTAGTACATATGTAAAGGTTTAAACACGGAAGATAATGTATTTATTGCATGATTTCTTGCCTGGCATATTTTGCTTCATCTGTGGGTGGAAAAGAGAGTTAATCAATCATCAAGAATCCACTGTGTAATCGACAGGTCATAAAATTGTTCAAGTCACCCATCGGGGAACATTTTAATAGTAGCATTCATAGAGTTAATTTTTGTTGGGGTTTTTGGCGCTCGCTCGCTTTGAACTCGAGCTTAATCCACACGCATGCTACTACTTCTAGTACACTGGACTGATGTTTGGTATCAATTTTTTTTTTGCTCTCGCTTGTTTTTGAACTTAAGTGTAGTCCTTACAACTACTTCTAATAGTGCTGGAATGAATTTTGCATGTGGATTAGCTTTCCCTATTGATTATGTCCCTCACCATCAGGCGAACCCAATCCAACTTCAGTGGTACTTGTAATCTACATCTCCCAAATCAAGGATGAGAGGTCAACATTTTAGTACAACTGACTAGTGTAGGGGTTTAACCTGCTACCTCAACATCAGCACACCGGATGTTTAAGAACGAGTGCTCTTATCCATTTGGCCATGCTGACCTCCCTTTGATATCTAATGATATCATACAATTCCCCTGATCTCCTGGGTAGTGGGATAGAATACCTAGCCTTCTCAGATAAGGGTGGAAAACTGGAGGTCCTGTGTGCCAGTTGTGACTGTTACAAATCCCACGGTAGTTAGAAATCGTAAAGGGTAGGCCATAAGTATGGTGCCCTGGAAAAATTGTTAGGAAAGAAAACCTATCCACGAAAAGATAGAGCCCATGACCTTGGATAGTGTTTGTCCATCAAGAATAATGATGCCCATTCTTTTCATCCAGTGGGGTTGAAAGTTTGGAGCCGTGAGTTCTGAGATGGCTGGTAAGGCCTATTTTGGTTCAAAATGTTCTTTGACAATGTGGGCAAAGAATACTTGATGTTCCAGGAGGACGATCTCCTGCAGTGGTTTTTCTGTTCAATATTGTTTTCACAGCTCTTGTAGTCCTGTTTGCTTCACAAGTGACTACACCCTAACGTAATGATGTACGCCATGAATGTCTGTCTTTGGCAGCAGTCTCCCATGTGTTGTGATTAATTCTGAAAGCTTTGAACAATGTCTTGAAAGTATCTTTAAAGCGTTTCTTCTGAATAGAATCTGGCTAGAGGAAGCCAACCTAAAAAAAAATGCATGCTGAAGTTGAACACACCGGCACCTGTGATGTGCGTAAGTAGGTATTCCTCAAAAAGATAAATGAAGAACAAGATTTCCAAGCACATTGCTTCATAAGGAATTTTATCTTCCCCTCAGAATGCTCCACCAATTGGCACCACAAACAGCCGCAACAGACAGAGGCAGGACCTCATGATGCCTCAGCGGGTGATCAAGAGCGTGTCTCTACAGGACAGTGTCAAGCCATTGCACCAGAGCGAGAAGCCTTGGAAACCTACGCCAAAGCAGTTGTCCGCTGGAGAAATTGCCGAGAAGGTAGGCTTGTGTGTGAGAGAGAGAGAAAGAAAGAAAGAGAAAGAGAGAGAGCTAGCTAGTTATGACGGCTGCACGAGAGCATGCAGAAATAGCTGTTAACTAAGGAAATGGCCGAGAAGGTAGGCTTGTGATGGCTGCATGAGAGCTTGTGGAAAGATTGGCAATAGTTTGCCGCTTGTGAGCATTGACTGTTGTGAGTTCTTGCTCTGCTTCCTTGTTCCTCGTTTGAGGTGTGTAGTAATGCACTTCAGATTCATACAGGGGTAGAGAGAGAGAGAGAGCGCGAGACAAAGAGAGATAGATGGTGATGTATGTATGAATAAATGTTTGTTAGTGTGTTTGTGATTGTGAGTGGGTGTGTGCATATCGGGAGAACAAGAGGCATATCATGGTAACGAGGTGCCTCGTCAACCAACACACAGCTGACACTATTAACCGCCGGATGCTGATGCACATGTTGACAAATCCGGACAATACCTCAACAGAAAACATCTCTTGGAGTCACTGGAACACACAAGACCTTCTAGTATGACAAGGTTGGGGTGCATAACAGAGGGGAAGGCCTGGTTTAAGGCCCTGTTCTTTTTCTGTAGTGATGTCTGTGTTTTCTGTAGTGATGTCTGTTTTCTGTAGTGATGTCTGTGTTTTCTGCAGTGTTTTCTGTAGTGATGTCTTTGTTTTCTCTAGTTTTGTGTCTTTGTTTCCTGTAGTGATGTATGTTTCCTGTAGTGATGTTTCTCTAACGGCTAGCCTTACCAGGAAGTTAAAAACCTTTTACTGTTCTCAATTTCAGAAAAAGACACTGGAGTCTGAAGTGCTGTTTATCATGAATCGGCTCACACCCACTAACTTTGAGCGTCTGGCCGAGGAGATGAAGAAGCTGGATATTCATACATACGAGGACCTTCAGCAGCTGGTCAGGATCTTCTTTGACAAGGTTAGTTTGTTTTTTTGTTTTTTTGTTTAATTTACAGATTGTTTTTTTTTTATTTTAGCGAATGTTTGAATGGTTAACAGTACCAGCCTCCACACACGTATTTCTTCTTCTTTATCTATTATTTTCCCTTTCTTCTTATTCTTCTTCTCCAACTTCTTCTCCACTTCCTCCTCTTCTTCTACTTTTCTTCTACTTCTTATTCTTCTTCTTTTCCAACCTCTTCTTCTTCTCCTCCTCCTCCTCATTTTCTACTTCTTATTCTTATTCTTATTCTTCTTCTCCTCAAACTTATTCTTCTTTTCCTTCTCTTCTATTCTTTGTTTTATTCTTCTTCTTCTCCTCCACCTCCCTCTTCTCCTCCTCCTCCTTCTCCTCCTCCTCCTCCCTTTTCTCCCTCCTCCTCCTCCTTCTTCCTCATCTTCATCTCCTTCTCCTTCTTCTTCGTCTCCTTCTCCTTCTTCTTTTTCTTCTGCAACTCCTCTTCCTTCCTCCTCCTCTTATTCTTCTTCTGCTTGTTCTTCTTCCTCCGCCATCACATTTTTCTTCACTTCTTCCTCTTCTTTCCTCCTCGTACTGCTGCTGCTTCTGTCAAATAGCTTTGTGAGGATGTCCCTCTCTATGGGCCAGTGTTCTTTCTGTGTGCACTGGACAAACCTCGCAATAGTCTAGAAGGATATGTTCTCTTGTCTCTACAGCTTGTCCATGTGCGGGCAGAGCTGATTGGGCATGGCTCGAATTCCAAGTTAGGCAAATGTTTGTGTAATCTGAGGAAAAAAACTTGCACACCGTTGTTGCGGCTATTTGTGGAAGTGACTTTCAACTCTTAATAGGAGGTCAGCATGGCTGAATGGGTAAGAGCACTCATTCTTAAACATCCGGTGTGCTGATGCTGAGGTAAGGGGTTCAACCCCTACATCGGTCAGTTGGGCTAAAATGTTGACCTCTCGCCCTAGACTTGGAGACATAAATTACAAGCACCTCAGAAGTCAGAGTGGGTTCGCCTAACGGCGAGAAACACTTGTAATAGGGAAAGCCTATCTACAAGCAAAAGTCAGTCCGGTGCACTAAAAGTAGTAGCAGTGAGCGAGTGAACACCCAAAAACAAAGGCCAGTGTGTGCTGAAACCTCTTACCTCTTTGGGGATAGAGAGCTGTAGTGTGAAACAATGCATGTTGTGCCACAAATATGCACAATGCAAATACCGTCCAACAAAAAAAATACTGGCTGAGCACAGCAGAAGATTGCTAGTAATTGTGCGATTGATTAGCAGTGGGATTGTGCTGTGATCTGGTTTTGATTGAATTTACTTGTGTGATTGATTTTGGTGAGTTGTAAATATATTATTGATTTGAAGTTGTCCTTGTTGGGTTATGCAAACTCTGGCATGCCTGATATCTTGCCTTGGTTTGTCTTCCACTGTAGGTGGTGATTGAATATGTCGGTATGTAAGGAAGTGTGTAACTGTGTGAGTATTTGCATGTGTGAAAGTGTATGTGTCAATTATGGATGTATGGGAAGAAGTGTATATGTGTGCCTTGTAAGTATGAATGAGGATATATGGACGTGAGAGAGAGAGAAAAAGAGAGAGTATGTTTATTTGTCTATATGTGTGTATGAAAGAGAGAGAGTAAACTTGTGTATGTGAGTTTGTGATTGTGAGTGAGTATATGTGTATGTGAGGGAGTGTGTATTTGGGTGTTACTGAGTGGGTGCATACCTGTGAGTTTGTGTAAATGATGCATGTATGTATGCAGGTATGCATGCATGTGTTTATAAATGGATGTGTTTGCCTGCCTGCCTGTCTCATAACATGGTAAAATGCATTGTTCATGTTTACAACTTTCATTGACAATGCTATTTTTTCCCTGTGCTAATGTAGTATGCATAATAGTTAATTGATGTACGAAAGATGAGTGGCTGGAATGGCCAAATATAAGACAGGCCTGCGGGCTCAATTTATGATCCTATGAAAATAGTGTGTTCATTCCCCTGTAGGTGGCTGAGTAAATATGCTTCTGTGATTGAATATGTTCCGTGATTGAGTATGTTCTGTGATTGGATATGATGTGTTATAATTATATTGTTGATTGATTTGAATTGATCATAGTTATGTGATGCTGTGAACAAACTCTAATGTGCCTGACGCCTGGGTTTGATCATCTCTTTCCCTGTAGGTGACGATAGAAACCAAGTTTGTTGAAGCTTATGCCCAGCTGTGTAAAGTCATGTCTTCAGTGAGTAACATCTTGTGTAGCTTTGTATTTTTACAGTAACTCCTTGAAGTAGATTATGGGCGAAATGTGGGTTGTAGCTTCATCATAATTGCCTCGCTAGCAGTCGTGGGCAGATATACATTTTACAATGAACAGAATGTATCCATACATACAATATTTTCCCAGTGTCATGGTAGAAGTGCGACTCCATGGCGAAGGTGTTAAGACATGTCTCTCTCTGCCAAATTTGTGACTCTGAAAATAGTTTGTTCATTCGTCCATTAATTCATGTGTGTTAGTTTGAAAGTTATTTGTTTGTTGGTGAGGTGAGGTCAAGTATTATCATGGACATAAGTAGTCAGCTGTTTATTGATAAGTAGTTTCATATCAGAGGCTGCAGCGACATCTGTTTCTTTTACTTCTGTGATTGAATGTTGGTTGGAACAAGAAATTGTGGACGAACATCTGAGTGTGGGAATGTGGCCAAGTGATGAGCTTGTGTTCATAAAGTTGTGATGAAATTCTAACATTGGAATTCCTCGTTTCTGACGGCCTGTGTGTACTGAGCTGACTGACTTCTTGTGTGATCTCTGAAACGTCGATGACTAATTTCACAATGTGGTGAAGATAGTTTTGTGAATTTACTCAATCACAAAGGTTCATAAAGTTGTGATGAAAATCTAACATTGAAATTCCTCATTTCTGATGACCTTTGTGTCCTGAGCTGACTGACTTCTAGTGTGATCTCTGAAACACCAATGACTAATTTAACAATGTTGTGAAGATGGTTTGTGAATTCACTCAATCACAAAGATTTTATTCCTTCTTTTGTCTTCTGGAGAATAAAACGACCACGCCTTCACCCATATTGATGCTTTGTGTTGTTTGTTGATGGTCCTGTACATAGTTGTGTAGCTGCGGTCAAAGTTTATGAGTTGCATGATTTGGACCAGGTTGTTGTCAGCTGGTTGTATTTCTCGTAGAATATTAAAGATCAAATTTAGTATTAGAGGCCCTAGCCAAGTGATGAATTTGTGGTCATAACAATATGATGAAAATCTAACATTGGAATTCCTCGTTTCTGATGGCTTTTGTGTTTCAGTGACATACCTCAGTCTGTGAATTCATTGGACATGCCTCTCTTTGTCCATGCATTTTAGTTCAAAAGTTTTTTTTTTTTTATTTGAATCTAGTACCAGAGGTCCTGGCCAAGTGATGAACTTGTGTTCATAATGTTGTGATGAAAATCGACATTGGAATTCCTCGTTTCTGATGGCTTTTGTGTTTCAGTGACATACCTCACTGTGTGAGAATTCAGTGGACATGTCTCTCTTTGTGAATTTAGTGGGCATGTCTCTCTTTGTCTGTGAATTCAGTGGACATGTCTCTCTTTGTCTTTGAATTCAGTAGATATGCCTCTCTTTGTCAGTGAATTTGGTAAATATGCCTCACTTTGTGAGTTCAGTGGACATCCCTCTCTTTGTCTGTGAAGGTTAGTTAACAAATTTTGTTTCTTTATTTATAAAGTCGGCTGAAGTACTTTCCTGGATATATCAGACTACTGTTTATTGATGTTTTTATCTTGAAGAGTGCAGCTCAGTGTGGCTATGTTGTCATAACTATGTGATTTAGTTAGTTGAGTGTTAATTGGGACTAGAAATTGCGGATGGACAATCTAGTATGGGAACCTGGCCAAGTGATGAACTTTGTGTTCATAACCCTGTGGTGAAAATCTAACAATGGAATTCCTCGTTTCTGATGGCTTTTGTGTTTCAGTGACATACCTCTGTGAATTCAGTGGACTTGCTTCACTTTGCCTGTGAATTCAGTGGACATGCCTCTCTTTGTCCTTAACCCTTTACATGGCAGACGCTTGTCCGTTTTGTAGCCCTGAACGGGCAAGATTTTTTCAGGTTCTGTAAAAATTTCGGGTCGCGTTAGTAAAAACATCACAAATACGGTGTTAGTCAACCGATTTTAGTTAAATAAACAACACAATGAAGGGAAAAGCATGCAGAATATGTTACTCATGTGATTGTTGCCGGTAATCCATATATGAACACAAATATTTACGAAATACGGCATGTTGTTTGTGATTTTCCGTCATCTATACGGCAATTTACAAACACATTTTCAGAATCATAATCACTTTCTTTAAAGTCCGACTCACGACTGCTAATGCAAAGTAACGCTTTGCACTGATATCTAGCTCCGATTAATAATCAACTTCGTGCCCTTTAATGTCATTTAAATTGAACAGAGCGAAATCTCGGCTATCACTTGAAGAATCGCCGAAATCCATTTTGAAAAACAGCGTAAAACTCCCGAAAACTATCAAAACAAGTCCGTAAAAGTCTGTTCAAAGTCATTGTATCGCGTTTACAAATGGCGGCCACGTTGTCAAGCTATAGGCGAAAGTGAAAGTAGCGGTCGGAAAGCCGAGAGATCGCGTTTTTACAATGCATAATAGTATCGGCCGGAATCGGACTCTACGCTCGTATTTAGAGATCGGCCGGTAACGGACGCTACGCCTTGTAAAGGGTTAAAGTTTAGGTCAAAAGTTTTTGTTTCCTTACTTGAATCTAGTAGTCTAGTGGAATTCCTCGTTTCTGATGGCTCTTATGTTTCAGTGGAAATTTGTGACCCTTTGAAAATAAAAGTTTGTTTGTTCGTTCATTCATATATGTTTGTTTGAAAGTTGTTTGTTCAGTAAGATCAAGTATTTTCCTGAGTAGTTTCATATCAAAGTCTGCAGCTGCATCTATTTCGTCTGCTTTTGTGAATGAATATTGGTTGCAACTAGAAATTGTAGATGAACATTCAGTATGAGGACATGGTTGTGTTCATAAAGTTATGATGAAAATCTAACATTGGAATTCCTCATTTCTAATGACCTGTGTGTGTCAGTGGGTCACACCTGTAATGAAAGGTGGTATGATAGTCCAGTAACAACCACCCACTGCCCTAACATGAGATGATAAATCCCACCATGAGGTGTGTCTCTGACCTTAATGTGGCAGGTCATAACTAGACTGAAGCCAGAATTCAAGACTATTAAAGGCATCCCTCAACTTGCGGGAGAAGAGATTAGATTATTGTTAAGAGACATGTTGCCAGAACAAATTATTTAGAGGGAGGGATGTTGTGGGGAAAGTTGACAACTTTAGATTGTAGATATTTATATGTCATTTCTGGTGCTTACCTCATGGTTTTACATTTGTCTTTCTTTGTGAATCTCACTCCTGAGCCAGTTGCTATGGCTCTAGTACATTTCTTCACATAATCCTACAGCTGTTCATTTATGGACAGTCTAGTATCAGGGGTCCTGGCCTAGTGATGAAATTGTGTTCATAATGTTGTGATGAAAATATAACATTGGAATTCCTCGTTTCTGATGGCTTTTATGATTCAGGGGGACATGTCTCTCTCTGCCAAATTTGTGACTCTTTGAAAATAGTTTGTTCATTGGTCCATTAATTCATGTGTGTTAGTTTGAAAGTTTTTTGTTTGTTGGTAAGGTGAGGTCAAGTATTATCCTGGACATAAGTAGTCAGCTGTTTATTGATGAGTAGTTTCATATCAGAGGCTGCAGCGACATCTGTTTCTTTTACTTCTGTGATTGAATGTTGGTTGGAACAAGAAATTGTGGACGAACATCTGAGTGTGGGAATGTGGCCAAGTGATGAGCTTGTGTTCATAAAGTTGTGATGAAATTCTAACATTGGAATTCCTCGTTTCTGACGGCCTGTGTGTACTGAGCTGACTGACTTCTTGTGTGATCTCTGAAACGTCAATGACTAATTTCACAATGTGGTGAAGATAGTTTGGTGAATTTACTCAATCACAAAGGTTCATAAAGTTGTGATGAAAATCTAACATTGAAATTCCTCATTTCTGATGACCTTTGTGTCCTGAGCTGACTGACTTCTAGTGTGATCTCTGAAACACCAATGACTAATTTAACAATGTTGTGAAGATGGTTTGTGAATTCACTCAATCACAAAGATTTTATTCCTTCTTTTGTCTTCTGGAGAATAAAACGACCACGCCTTCACCCATATTGATGCTTTGTGTTGTTTGTTGATGGTCCTGTACATAGTTGTGTAGCTGCGGTCAAAGTTATGAGTTGCATGATTTGGACCAGGTTGTTGTCAGCTGGTTGTATTTCTCGTAGAATATTAAAGATCAAATTTAGTATTAGAGGCCCTAGCCAAGTGATGAATTTGTGGTCATAACAATATGATGAAAATCTAACATTGGAATTCCTCGTTTCTGATGGCTTTTGTGTTTCAGTGACATACCTCAGTCTGTGAATTCATTGGACATGCCTCTCTTTGTCCGTGCATTTTAGTTCAAAAGTTGTGTTTCTTTATTTGAATCTAGTACCAGAGGTCCTGGCCAAGTGATGAACTTGTGTTCATAATGTTGTGATGAAAATCGACATTGAAATTCCTCGTTTCTGATGACTTTTGTTTTTCAGTGACATACCTCTGTCTGTGAATTCAGTGGGCATGCTTCATTCTGTCTGAATTAAGTGGATATGCTCTTTGTCCATGAATTTTAGTTCAAAAGTTTTCTTTCTTTATTTGAATCTAGTACCAAAGGTCCTGGCCAAGTGATGAACTTGTGTTCATAATGTTGTGATGAAAATCGACATTGGAATTCCTCGTTTCTGATGGCTTTTGTGTTTCAGTGACATACCTCACTGTGTGAGAATTCAGTGGACACGTCTCTCTTTGTGAATTTAGTGGGCATGTCTCTCTCTGTCTTTGAATTCAGTAGATATGCCTCTCTTTGTCAGTAAATTTGGTAAATATGCCTCACTTTGTGAGTTCAGTGGACATCCCTCTCTTTGTCTGTGAAGTTTAGTTAACAAATTTTGTTTCTTTATTTGTAAAGTCGGCTGAAGTACTTTCCTGGATATATCAGACATCTGTTTATTGATGTTTTTATCTTGAAGAGTGCAGCTCAGTGTGGCTATGTTGTCATAACTATGTGATTTAGTTAGTTGAGTGTTAATTGGGACTAGAAATTGTGGATGGACAATCTAGTATGGGAACCTGGCCAAGTGATGAACTTTGTGTTCATAACCCTGTGGTGAAAATCTAACATTGGAATTCCTCGTTTCTGATGGCTTTTGTGTTTCAGTGACATACCTCTGTGAATTCAATGGACATGTCTCATTTTGTCTGTGAATTCAGTGGACATGCCACTCTTTGTCCTTAAAGTTTAGTTCAAAAGTTTTTGTTTCCTTACTTGAATCTAGTACCAGAGGTCCTGGTCAAGTGATGAAATTGTGTTCATAATGTTGTGATGAAAATCGACATTGGAATTCCTCGTTTCTGATGGCTCTTATGTTTCAGTGAAAATTTGTGACCCTTTGAAAATAAAGTTTGTTAGTTCGTTCATTCATATATGTTTGTTTGAAAGTTGTTTGTTCAGTAAGATCAAGTATTTTCCTGAGTAGTTTCATATCAAACTCTGCAGCTGCATTAATTTCGTCTGCTTTTGTGAATGAATATTGGTTGCAACTAGAAATTGTAGATGAACATTCAGTATGGGGACATGGTTGTGTTCATAAAGTTATGATGAAAATCTAACATTGGAATTCCTCATTTCTAATGGCCAGTGTGTGTCAGTGGATCACACCTGTAATGAAAGGTGGTATGATAGTCCAGTAACAACCACCTACTGCCCTAACATGAGTTGATTAATCCCACCATGAGGTGTGTCTCTGACCTTAATGTGGCAGGTCACAACTAGACTGAAGCCAGAATTCAAGACTATTAAAGGCATCCCTCAACTTGCGGGAGAAGAGATTAGATTGCTGATGAAATCAGTGTTAATAGACATGTTGCCAGAACAAATTATTTAGGGGGAGGGATGTTGTGGGGAAAGTTGACAACTTTAGATTGTAGATATTTATATGTCATTTCTGTTGCTTACCTCATGGTTTTACATTTGTCTTTCTTTGTGAATCTCACTCCTGAGCCAGTTGCTATGGCTCTAGTACATTTCTTCACATAATTCTACAGCTGTTCATTTATGGACAGTCTAGTATCAGGGGTCCTGGCCTAGTGATGAAATTGTGTTCATAATGTTGTGATGAAAATATAACATTGGAATTCCTCGTTTCTGATGGCTTTTATGATTCAGGGGGACATGTCTCTCTCTGCCAAATTTGTGACTCTTTGAAATAGTTTGTTCATTGGTCCATTAATTCATGTGTGTTAGTTTGAAAGTATTTGTTTGTTGGTAATGGTGAGGTCAAGTATTATCCTGGACATAAGTAGTCAGCTGTTTATTGATGAGTAGTTTCATATCAGAGGCTGCAGCGACATCTGTTTCTTTTACTTCTGTGATTGAATGTTGGTTGGAACAAGAAATTGTGGACGAACATCTGAGTGTGGGAATGTGGCCAAGTGATGAGCTTGTGTTCATAAAGTTGTGATGAAATTCTAACATTGGGAATTCTCGTTCTGACGGCCTGTGTGTACTGAGCTGAATGACTTCTTGTGTGATCTCTGAAACGTCATGACTAATTTCACAATGTGGTGAAGATAGTTTTGGTGAATTTACTCAATCACAAAGGTTCATAAAGTGTGATGAAAATCTAACATTGAAATTCCTCATTTCTGATGACCTTTGTGTCCTGAGCTGACTGACTTCTAGTGTGATCTCTGAAACACCAATGATTTACCAAGTGTTGTAGATGGTTGTATTCCTCAATAAAAATTTTTAACCCCTTTGTCTTAGAAAGGCCCTTACCCAATGATGTTTGGGGTATTTGTTTAAAATTTGGTTCCTCTTTTCATGGTTTTGTGTTCGGTCAAAGTTTGAATATTGGCATGTTTTGGCCACAGGTTTTTTAAAAGGTTTTTTCTTAAATTTAAAAATCTAGTAAGAGGCCTGCCAAGTGATGAATTTGGGGTTCAAAAAATTTTGATAAAAATCAACATTGGAATTCCTCGTTTCTGATGGCTTTTGTGTTTCAGGGGAAAACCTCACTGTGTGAGAATTCAGTGGGACATGTCTCTTTTTGTGAATTTAGTGGGCATGTCTCTCTTTGTCTGTGAATTCAGTGGACAGTCTCTCTTTGTCTTTGAATCAGTAGATATGCCTCTCTTTGTCAGTGAATTTGGTAAATATGCCTCACTTTGTGAGTTCAGTGGACATCCCTCTCTTTGTCTGTGAAGGTTAGTTAACAAATTTTGTTTCTTTATTTAAAGTCGGCTGAAGTACTTTCCTGGATATATCAGACTACTGTTTATGATGTTTTATCTTGAAGAGTGCAGCTCAGTGTGGCTATGTTGTCATAACTATGTGATTTAGTAGTTGAGTGTTAATTGGGACTAGAAATTGCGGATGGACAATCTAGTATGGGAACCTGGCCAAGTGATGAACTTTGTGTTCATAACCCTGTGGTGAAAATCTAACAATGGAATTCCTCGTTTCTGATGGCTTTTGTGTTTCAGTGACATACCTCTGTGAATTCAGTGGACTTGCTTCACTTTGCCTGTGAATTCAGTGGACATGCCTCTCTTTGTCCTTAACCCTTTACATGCAGACGCTTGTCCGTTTTTGTAGCCCTGAACGGGCAAGATTTTTTCAGGTTCTGTAAAAATTTCAGGGTCGCGTTAGTAAAAACATCACAAATACGGTGTTAGTCAACCGATTTTAGTTAAATAAACAACACAATGAAGGGAAAAGCATGCAGAATATGTTACTCATGTGATTGTTGCCGATAATCCATATATGAACACAAATATTTACGAAATACGGCATGTTGTTTGTGATTTTCCGTCATCTATACGGCAATTTACAAACACATTTTCAGAATCATAATCACTTTCTTTAAAGTCCGACTCACGACTGCTAATGCAAAGTAACGCTTTTGCACTGATATCTAGCTCCGATTAATAATCAACTTCGTGCCCTTTAATGTCATTTAATTGAACAGAGCGAGATCTCGGCTATCACTTGAAGAATCGCCGAAATCCATTTGAAAAACAGCGTAAAACTCCGAAAACTATCAAAAACAAGTCCGTAAAAGTCTGTTCAAAGTCATTGTATCGCGTTTACAAATGGCGGCCACGTTGTCAGCTATTTGCGAAAGGAAAGTAACGGCGGGAAAGCCGAGAGATCACCCCAAAAGCAAATAGTATCGGCCGGAAAGAGAGTCAATTTGGACCCGGTAACGGACCCACGCTTGTAAAGGGAAAGGGTCAAATTTTTTTTCCTTACTTGTCTAGTACCAGAGGTTGGGAAGTGAAAATTGTGTTCATAATGGTGATGAAAATTTAACATTGGGAATTTCCCCGTTTCTGATGGCTCTTTTGTTCAGTGGAAATTTGACCCTTTTAAAATAAAAGTTTTTTTGTTCGTTCATTATATATGTTTGTTTGAAATTTTTTTTTCAGTAAGATCAAGTATTTTCCTGAGTAGTTTTATACAAAGTCTGCAGCTGCATCTATTCGTCTGCTTTGTGAATGAATATGGTTGCAACTAGAAATTGTAGATGAAAAATTCGTATGAGGACATGGTTTTTGTTCATAAAGTTATGATGAAAAACTAACATTGGAATTCCATTTCTAATGACCTGTGGTGTCAGGGGTCACACCTGTAATGAAAGGTGGTATGATAGTCCATAACAACCCCCCACTGCCCCACATGAGATGTAAATCCACCATGAGGTTGGTTTTGACCTTAATGTGGCAGGTCATAACTAGACTGAAGCCAGAATTCAAGACTATTAAAGGCACCCCCAACTTGCGGGGGAAAAAGATTAGATATGTTAAGAGACATGTGCCAGAACAAATTATTTTGAGGGGGGGATGTTGGGGAAAGTTTACAACTTTAGATTGTAGATATTTAATGTCATTTCTGGTGCTACCCCTGGTTTCATTTTTTTTCTTTTGAATCTCACTCCTGAGCCAGTTGCTAGGCTCTAGTACATTTCTTCACATAATCCTACAGCTGCATTTATGGACGTCTATAAGGGTCCTGGTAGTGATGAAAATTGTGTTCATAATGTTGTGATGAAAATATAACATTGGAATTCCCCGTTTTGATGGTTTTTTGATTCAGGGGGGCATGTCTCTCTCTGCCAATTTGGGGCTCTTTTAAAATAGTTTGTTCATTGGTCCATTAATTCATGTGGTTAGTTTTAAAGTTTTTGTTTGTTGGTAAGGTGAGGG
>JACEFZ010004065.1:0-30958 GCA_014155875.1 Cepaea nemoralis | reverse complement strand
GGAACACCCCTCACCTTTTCCTTTAGCCGGAGGAAGGGGTTTGGAAAAAGGTTTGGTCCCTAAAATTGGTCCCTTTTTTCCCTTTCCATCACTACCTACCAGCTAGCCGCAGGTACCCTTAACTGCGGTCGACATACAAATAAAGATAAAACAAGCAAAGCTAAAAGTGTAAACCATAGTCCCTTAACAATTGGAACTTGGAATGTACGCACCCTACTTGACAGAGACGGCGCGTCTGTCCAGAGAGACGAAAAGCACTGATTTGGAGAGAGCTGGGCAGGTACAACATCGACATTGCAGCCTTGATCGAGACACGACTTGCAGAAGAACGCCAAATCTGTGAAATAGGTGCCGGCTACACATGTTTCTGGAGTGGAATGAACAGCGAGGAAAGACGCCAATCAGGTGTGGGATTTGCCATTAAGTCGGCCCTGGTCGGCAAATTAGCTGGATTTCCAAAGGCTATAAATGACAGGCTCATGACCATTAAGTTGCCCCTGTTGAATGGAAGGAAGCATGCAACCATTGTGAGTGTCTACACACCAACTATGACCAACGAAGATGATGTCAAGAACAAGTTCTATGAGGACCTGCACAATGTATTAACATCTGTTCCCGGAGGAGACAAACTTACACTCCTTGGGGATTTCAATGCCAGAGTAGGCACGGACACCACCTCTTGGAGTGGCATTATTGGAAAGCATGGAGTCGGAATTGTAACAGCAATGGACTCCTCCTCCTTCAGACATGTGCCGAACATGATCTCCAGATTACGAACACAATTTTCCGTCTCCCCATGAAAATCAACACCTGCGAAATGAGATGCCTGAGGAGAGCTGCCAACTTAACAATCCGAGACCGAGTAAGAAATGCTATTATCAGACAGACTGTGGGATCAACACCTTGTGCCACATTTATTGAAAAACAGAAGATCAAATGGTTTGTCCATGTCGTTAGAATGCAACACCAGCAACTACCATCACTGGCCTTACATCAAAGATCATCTGCGGCGAGACCACGAGGACGTCCAAGAAGAAAATGGATTGATGACATCAAAGACATTGTACAACCAAACGGAATGACACTATCCAGTGCCGCCCACCGGGCGCTGGAACGCAAATTATTCCTTCCCCCAACGCTTAACGGCAGAAGTGGAAGATCATGATGATGGTGTTGATGATGTTGATTCAAAATCGTGTCGTCAGTAGCATAGTTGCTAGTGTCTCCGCCTGATGGGTGGGAGCTCGAGGCTCGTTTCGTTGCAGGAAATTTTTTTTTTAAATTGTTCAGCAATTAAATGGGTAAAAGTCAAATATAAATCGTTCGTTTCCTTGCCGGACAATTTTTGTTTTTAAATTGTTCAGCAATTAATTGGGTGAAAGACTAATGGCAATCTCATGATAGAAGGCAACTTTGATGTGCAATGTCATGTCTATCACAAGAGAACATGTGCAGCATAGCCCATACACATTTATGGTCTAAAGCCAATGGGCCATTAAAATCTAAATTAATTATAACGGGCAGGATCACATTGAGAAAGAGAAACTTAGTATCCTTTATCTCTTTGGGTTTGTGAGGTTATATGCAAACTTTTAATATTTATAATTATGTTGTTTAAAGTGAGTGTAAGTTAGTTAGTTAGTCTCTCCTCTTGAGCCCTGACTGTACTGGACTTAGGTATCAGGGTAGGTGGTCGCTTATATAATTCTCAAGGACACTCCATTTTATGTCTATTGCCGCCTCTTGTGTTACAAGTGAAAGGACTAACGGAAATGAAACGGATGAAAGGACAGAAACAATTATTCTTGATATTTAAACAGCCAGAAAGAACTAACGTAATGTCACAGTTCAACTATGTATAAAGTATCCATTTATTCATACTTCAACTATGTATAAAGTATCACTTTATTCATACTTCAACTGTTTATACAGTTTCCCTTTTAAATAGGCATTTAGTGTTGCATTTTGTTGTTGTTGTTGTTTGATTTGTATACACTAAAGCATGAGAATTGTTTGTGTGGTAACTCTGTTATTTTTCGGATATCTGCTCAAGAGACGATAGTTTTCAAGCTATGGCACATGTCATATTGGACGATAGTTTTCAAACTATGGCACATGTCATATTCTCCAATTGGTTTACTGCATGTTACATGGGGGTATTTCAAAAAGGATGTTGGAATCTTAGATGCCCGGAGCAGTGATTGAGTTACTGTAGCCCTTTAGGGATGCAAAGAATTATTACAGTGTAAACTACCGAGTGTGTTGTTAGAGGTGACTAAAGAGGGTTTGGGTGAGGCTTAGAACCCTCAGCCTGGAGAACACTTGAGAATAAACAAATCTACATTGCATGGCTTGGCCTGAGTTGGTTGATTGCCTAGGCTTCGTTGGGAGATGTAAGGCAGAAGAAAATGGTGCTTTGAACTTAGCTGTTTGAACACTTAAAAAATCAATCAATCAATCATGTGCCATGCCCGAAAGCGTGGGCGGTCATGACTCGCCATTTCACTCGATCACCAGTGTCGTGGATCAGCTCAGTGTTCCTGTCTCGTCCATGCCATGTGGCCAAGCCATCCAGGTATTTTCCTCTCGGTCTTCCTCTTGGTCTGTTCCCCTCGATCTTGCCAGTTGTCACTAAGTTCTCCAATCCATTTCTTCTCATAACATGTCCAAAAATTTTTGACTGTCTACGTCTAATTTCTCTAATCAGTTTACGATGTTCATTTGTCTCCTGTAGTACTTGGTCATTGGTTTTTCTGTCTGTCCATGGTATTCTTTGCATTTTCCTCAGAAACCACATTTCTGCAGCCATCAGATGCTTTTCAGCTTGACTGCTCATTGTCCAAGTTTCACATCCATACAAAAGAACAGGCTCTATGTATCCCCTCAACACTCTTTTTCTCGTTTCAATTGACATCTTTTTATTGGTCAGAATGTTTTTCATCTTGCTAAAGGCTACTTTCGCCATGGCGATTCTTGTTCTAATCTCTTCAAGGCATCTCCCATCAGATGTTATAACTGTTCCAAGATAATTGTACCGATTCACTTGTTGAAGAATATTTCCATTTACTTGTATATTACATTGTGGCACTTCTTCCTTCCTACTGACGACCATAACCTGAGTCTTTTTACAATTTAATTCTAACCCCAGTTGCTCACTGTGTACAACAACCGCATCTACTAATTGTTGCAGGTCATGCGCATTGTCTGCAATTAATACTTTATCATCTGCATATCTAATGTTATTGATATTTCGTCCTCCAATGCTGATTCCATTTATATCCTCTACATTTCTGAAAATATTTTCACTGTACAGGGAAAAAAGATCTGGAGACATCACACATCCCTGCCTAACACCTCTCTTAATTGGCTGATACTGTCCCACTTCATTATCAATCCTTATTGCAGCTTGTTGTTTCCAATATATGTTTTTTATAAGTCTAATGTCTTTCCCATCAATTTGTAGATCTGCAAGCATATCCACCATGCTGACATGTCTAACGCTATCAAAAGCCTTTGTATAGTCAATAAAGCAAAGATGTATATCCCTGTTTACTTCTATAGCACGTTCAATAAATGTTCGCAGCATATACACAGCATTTACTGTACCCTTTCCTTCTACAAACCCACATTGTTCTTCCCCTATTTCAGGTTGTATCTTCTTCCTCATTCTTTGCATGATAATTCTTAGCAAAATCTTTGTGATATGACTCATTATACTAATTGTTCTATGTTGATCACATTCCAAGGTTCCTGATTTCTTTGGGATTGCAATAAATATAGAGTTACATAATTCAGGAGGTATATCTCCAGTATCATATAATGTGTTCAGCAGTCTGGTGACTTGATCTAGTCCAAATTCTTCTAAAGCTTTAATCATTTCTGTTGTGATGTTATCTGCACCGGGGGCCTTGCCAGCTTTCATATGCTTAAGAACATTTCGAACCTCCATCTCCAAAATTGGAGGTTTTTCATTATTAAATCTAATATCATACTGTTCGTCTCTGTTATCATCATAAAGGTGTTTCACATAATCTGTCCATACCTGTAGAATCTGGTCTTTTTCTATTATGATTTTGCCATCTTCAGTTTTTAGACACCCTGTTGATGTACTTGTTCTTTTATTAAACAATATAAAATGACACAAAGTAGTGCAGCTTTACATAACAGAGTTACGACACATACAGAACGTTGCGGCGGTTAGCCTTCATCAGCAAACAAACACATTCACAAACACAACATACAGTCAAGGAGAACTCCTGTGACTACATTAGAAGGTGATGATAGGACGAGAGGAACAAATGCATGGAAAAATGGAAGCAATGAAGAGAAAATGAGAATTGACAAAATGTTAATTGAAAAGAATGTTAGTCGAAGAAAATTTTTAATAGAAAAACTGTTTATAGAAAAAAAAAACTGTATACTCACCTCACGTACGGACCTGTGAATGACTACGGAAAATCTCGGGTGTATTTGTATAACGGTGCTGGATGTTACGGTACAGTGAGCACATAGAAAGAAGGGGGCGGGGTAGGAGGCGTGTAAAATTGACCACGACCCCATTGTGTTGTTGGTCTGGGTGGACTGGTGTGCATGAACACGCGTACTTACATAGACACACTTCAACAGACAAAATGCTAGTGTATGTGGACATGCAAGAAGAGAGAGAGGGAGAGAGAGAGAGAGAGAGAGAGAGAGAGAGGAGAGCGAGAGAGAGAGAGAGAGACAGACAGAGAGAGACAGAGAGAGACAGAGAGAGGAAAAGTGCCTGCGACCTACCACATGGGGTATATTGTAACCTACGAAATAGTCAGTATGGTTGCTAGTCATACAACGCGCTTCAGGAGCCCCTCGCCCAGTCCTAGAGTTGTTGGGGTTGTGTAAGATCCAACCATTGGCAATGCACGTGAAGAAGGTATGCACAGAGAAGCCAGATGTAAGAGGAGAGAGAGAGGGAGAGAGAGTGAGAGAGAGAGCGCGAAAGGGGGGAGAGAGGGGAGAGAGAGGGAGAGAGAGGGAGAAGAGAGAGGGAGGGAGAGAGAGGGAGGGAGAGAGAGAGAGGGAGAGAGATAGAGAGAAAGGGAGAGAGAGAGGGGGAGAGGAAGAGAGAGAGGGATAGAGAGGGAGGGAGAGAGGGTGAGAGAGAGGGAGAGAGAGAGGGAGAGAGTGAGGGAGGATGAGAGCGAGAGAGGGGGAGGGCAAGAGAGAGATCAAGGGAGGGAGGGAGAGCGCGAGAGGAAGTGAGAGAGGGAGAGAGAGAGCGAGAGAGAGGGAGTGAGAGAGGAATAGAGAGAGCGAGAGACGGGAGAGCGAGAGAGAGAGGGAGAGAGCGAGAGGGTGAAAGAGAGAGAGGGAGAGAGCGAGAGAGAGAGAGAGAGAAAGAGAGAGAGAGAGAGAGAGAGGGAGAGGAAAAGTGCCTGTGATATACCACATGAGGCGTGTGGAGCGCGTCGGTCTACGTGTACGACGTTTCCCTCGTACTGTACCCTATGAAATAGTCAGTATGGTTGATTATTACACAGCACACTTCAGGAGCCTCTCGCCCAGTGTTTGAGTTGTTAGGGCTGTGTGAGATACAAACACTGGTAATACAAGTGAAGTGGGTTGGCACAGAGAAGCAAGATGTAAGGAGAGAGAGAGAGAGAGAGAGAGAGAGAGAGAGAGAGAGAGAGGGAGAGAGAGTGAGAGAGGAGAAGTGCCTGTGATATACCACATGAGGCATGTGGGGCGCGTCAGTCTACACGTACGACGTTTCCCTCGTACTATACCCTATGACATAGTCAGTATGGTTGATTGTTACAAAGCACACTTCAGGAGCCACTCGTCCAGTGTACGAGTTGATGGGGCTGTGTGAGATCCAACCACTGGTAATACAAGTGAAGTAGGTAGGCACAGAGAAGCAAGATGTAAGGAGAGAGAGAGAGAGAGAGAGAGAGAGAGAGAGAGAGAGAGAGAGAGGGGAAAACTGCATGCGATATACCGCATGAGGAATGCGGAGTGGGTAGGTCTACAAATGCGAGGCTTCACTCCTACTGTTCTCTATGGAATAGAGGCCGTAAGGTTAATTGCTATACCACGAATTTGAGGATCAAATCTTCCAGTGGTTGTGTTAAAATCAGACCATCGGCAATATAGTTGGAATATGTGGGTACAGAGAAGCCTGATGGAGAGAGAGAGAGAGAGAGAGAGAGAGAGAGAGAGAGAGAGAGAGAGAGAGAGAGAGAGAGAGAGGAAAAGTGCCTACGACACGCCCCTGATGTATGCGGGGTCGGTCGGTCTACAAATACGAGGCTTCACTCATACTGTTCCCTATGAATTCGGGGCAGTAAGGTTGATTGTTATACAACGTATTTGAGGATCAAATCATCCAGTGGTAGTTTTAAAATCAGATCCCTGGCAATATAGTTGGAATATGTAGGCACAGAGAAGAAAGATGGAAGAGAGAGAGAGAGAGAGAGAGAGAGAGAGAGAGAGGGAGAGAGAGAGAGAGAGAGAGCGAGAGAGAGAGAGAGAGAGAGAGAGAAAGTGCCTACGACACGCCCCTGATGTATACGGGGTCGGTCAGTCTACAAAAACGAGGCTTAACTCATACTGACCCTATGGAATAGAGGCAGTAAGGTTGATTGTTATACAACGTATTTGAGGATCAAATCACCCAGTGGTTGTGTTGAAATCAGACCACCGGCAATATGGTTGGAATATGTAGGCACAGAGAAGTGAGATGGAAGAGAGAGAGAGAGAGAGAGAGAGAGAGAGAGAGAGAGAGAGAGAGAGAGAGAGAGAGAGAGAGAAAGAGATAGAGATTGGAGAAGTGCCTACGGCACGCCACCGGATGTGTATGGGGTCGATCGGTCTACATATACGAGGCTTCACTCATGCTGTACCCTATGAAATAGAGCCAGCAAGGTTGATTTTTATACAACGTATATGAGGATCAACCCCCCCCCCCCCACAGTGGTTGTGTTATTGAGGCTGTGTAACATCAGACCACCAGCAATATAGTTGGAATAGGTAGACACCGAGAAGCAAGATGGAAGAGAGAGAGAGAGAGAGAGAGAGAGAGAGAGAGAGAGAGAGAGAGAGAGTTTGGAAAAGAGCTTACGACACGCCACACATGGCATAGGTAGGCACAGAGAAGCACTATTGTTGAGAGAGAATGAGCGAGAGAGAGAGAGAGATTGAGAGAGATCGAGAGAGAGAGAGATCGAGAGAGATCTGAAGAGAGCATACGACACGCCACACATGACTATATGTAGGCACAGAGAAGCACGATTGTTGAGAGAGAATGAGAGAGAGATTGAGAGAGACAGAGATTGCAAAAGAGCTTACGACACGCCACACATGGCATAGGTAGGCGCAGAGAAGCACGATCGTTGAGATTGAATGAGAGAGAGATTGCGAGAGAGAAAGAGAGAGAGAGGGGCAGAAAGAGATTGGAAAAGAGCCTATGACACGCCACACATGGCATAGGTAGGCACAGAGAAGCACGATTGTTGAGAGAGAATGAGAGAGAGAGAGAGGTTGAGACCGAGAAAGAGAGAAAGAGAGAGTGAAGATTGGAACAGAGCCTACGACCCGTCACACATGGCATAGGTAGGCACAGAGAAGCACGATTGTTGAGGGAGAATGAGAGAGAGAGAGAGAGAGAGAGAGAGAGAGAGAGAGAGAGATTGAGAGAGAGATTGGAAAAAAGTCTACGACACTCCACCCATGGCATAGGTAGGCACAGAGAAGCACGATTGTTGAGGGAGAATGAGAGAGAGAGAGATTGAGAGAGAGAACGAGAGAGAGAGGGGGAGAGAGATTGGAAGAGAGCCTACGACACGCCACACATGGCATAGGTAGGCACAGAGGAGCCCGATTGGTGAGAGAGAATGAGAGAGAGAGAGAGAGAGAGAGAGAGAGAGAGAGAGAAAGATTGAGACCGAGAAAGAGAGAAAGAGAGAGAGAAGATTGGAAAAGGGCCTACGACCCGTCACACATGGCATAGGTAGGCACAGAGAAGCACGATTGTTGAGAGAAAGTGAGAGAGAGAGATTGAGAGAGAGAGAGAGATTGAGAGAGATAGATTGGAAAACAGTCTATGACACTCCACCCATGGCATAGGTAGGCACAGAGAAGCACGACTGTTGAGGGAGAATGAGAGAGCGAGAGATTGAGAGAGAGACAGAGAGAGAGAGAGAGATTGGAAAAGAGCCTACGACACGCCACACATGGCATAGGGGACAGGGTAGATGATAAGTTGGAGGCCGGACAAGGGTGATATCAGGAGGGTGTGGAAGCAACAGGGTGGGGAGGGGAAATGACTACGATTAGATGAAACTATGTTGGGTGTTGAGGCCGTGTGGTGTTAGGCACCCCATAGTGAATATGAGCCGGTTTTCTGTATTCTTGCGATGTTGCGGACCAGAGGAGCAGGACTGGATGCCAGTGACCTGGACATCGGAAGCACCTTGATGGTTGGCGCTAGTGTTAGTGTTGATGTCCGTCAGATGTTGGCGGAATCTGTCGGCTAGCATGAGGCCCGTCTCCCCAATGTACTTCATATCACACCTTTTGCATATTATGGCGTAAATGATGTTGCGACTGGTGCAGGAAAATTCTTCTGTGATGCGTAGATTGCCTTTGGGGAATCGCACTACTGGGGTGTGGATCACATATGGGCAGGTCTTGCATCGAGATCTCAGGCAAGCCTTAGTTCCTAATTGTGAGGGTGGAGGTGGAAATCCCTGTACTCTATTGTGGACGAGTACATCTCTGAGGTTACGGTCACGTCTGTAGGCCACTAGTGGTTTCTCTGAAAATATCGCGCTGGTAATAGGGTCAGCTTGAAGGATAGATAGATGTCGAAAGAGGATATTCTTGACTGAAAAATTATGCGGATGGTAGGTAAGAGAAAGTACCGGTCGAAGGTTTTTTAGTCTAGGTGCAGAGGTGAGAGCCTCTGCGCGGCTAATGGGTAGAACCCGGCGGAAGGCTGATGATAGGACATGATCAGGATAGCCACGAAGCCTGAAGAAGTCCAACATTTCCTGAGCATTGTGCTGAAAATCCTCATCATTTTGGCATAGTCGTCGAAGGCGCAGAAGTTGAGAATAAGGAATAGCGTCTTTGCAGGCCGGAGGGTGAGAGGAGGTGTAGAGTAGAAAGGCGTGAGAGTCAGTCGGTTTGTAGTAGACCGTCGTGGTGAGACCATGGGTCCCAATAGAAACGGTAACGTCTAAGAAGTTGACAGAAGTAGAGGAAATATGGGAAGTGAGTTTGATAGAAGGATGAAAGTTGGAGAAGAAGTCTATGAATCTTTCGAGATCCGCCCATGGCATACAGGTGACACCAACACCATCATCGATGTATCGCCTGTATAGTTCAGGGATACTACCGTTGTAGAGTTGCCATATCTGGTACTCAAGGTGGCCCATAAAAAGGCATGCGTAGCTAGGGCCCATTTTAGTACCCATTGCAACCCCGCTGATCTGATTGAAGTACTGGCCGTTAAATTCAAATGAGTTGAGAGTAAGGACCAGCTCAGCCAGGCGCAGAATAGCGTCCGTGGCAATAGTAGGGTTGGGACGCCTGTCAAGGAAGAACTTTATAGCTGAGAGACCATCATTATGTGGGATAGACGTGTACAGTGAGGTCACATCAAGGGTGAAGATGTGATACTGGTTATCAGACGTGAATGTTATAGATTCAAACGTCGCTATCGCATGGTTGGTATCTTTCAAATATGATGGGAGGTCACCAACCAGTGGTTGGAAAATTCTGTCAAAGAACCCGGATATGTGCTCAGTGGGGCATGCACAGGCTGATACGCTCGGTCTGCCCGGATTGTTCAGTTGTGTGTTTTGGGCAGCATACAAAACATTGATCTGCCCAAGCAGCTGTGTCACCGCCTCACCTTTAGATATATTAGTAGAGGGCTACAACTCCAGCCCAAGGGATAGAAGCGAGTCGCTCAGGACCCGAGTAATCTAGAGCCTTCTCGAAAGGCTGGTCATCGAGTCCATGGTTCCGTGGACACTGATGTGGCCCGCCTAATGCGGGGTCCACGAGGAACTCGGACAGAGTTACCGCCCGTGTCGGATTGGGACACGAGGAGACGGGCAGAGGACAGACGGACTTGAGAGAGGCAACAAGGCCTGCCTGAGAGGGACTCAATAGATATTCATAGATATATATATACATAGGCTAGATAGTGTGCTAGATTGTTGTATGACAACTATGTGTTTGATGTTTAACTATCTGTGATATGTAAGATAATATAGCGCGGGCTGTTAACCCACTGCGCCAGCTGTATATTCAATACAATAAATATTCGATCTCATAGCGAACAGATTTATTGTTGCCTGTATGAACCCGAGTTCAGTTACCTAGATAAGAGCAAAATGATGACAGGCTTTTTGGGGGCTAGTTTTCCGGTTTTGGCATAAAATGTTTTGTGAAAAAGCTATTGATTGCCATGTAAAATTACTTAATTAATCATATCAAATTCATTTTGGTAACACAGATTGTTAACTGTACAAGTTTACAAAAGTTAGTAGCTATCTAGCGATAAAATAGAATTAATTTGAGTCCCTCAGCAGCGTCAAAACAGTGCCTTCGCAGTGTGCCTTATTATTGTAATTCTGTAAACTATTTTTGACATGACTGTGACATTTTTTGACTGTGACTAATGTTTTCTCACTCTACAAGCAGATTGTTCCGTGAATAGTGCAGCGTGCAACCTATATAACCTTTCCAAGAGTGACGAGAGTACAAGACAACATCGGCGAGTTCTGGGATTGAAAGCTAAGTTTCATGTCATACCCATTGCAACTCTAAGCTGTACTTCTCATTTTCCATCAATGTATCATTTTGTATCATATTGATTTGTGTGCATATTCATGATCTTATAACCAACATAACCTTGCATTTTGATATACACATTTAATAATCAAGGGAATTAACCAAAATTTCGACCACACAATATTTTTTCTAAGGGATTTAACTTTATAAACATTACAAACTAGTAAAACACAAAATGTCTAGCTTAGAGAAATGCATTGAGCAAGGAATAAAATTAGGTTATAAAGAAGAGAAACTGTCAGAATGGGCACAGAAAACACACGCAGAAAACATTGCCCATGAAGAAAGAGCGATAGAACGAGAAGAAAAGAAATTGCAAATGGAGGCAGAAGAAATGAAAATGCAGATGGAGGCAGAAGAAAAGAAAATGCAAAGGGAGGCCGAAGAAAAGAAAATGCAAATGCAGATGGAGGCAGAAGAAAAGAAAATGCAAATGCAGGCAGCAGAAAAGAAATTACAAATGGAGCTCGACGCGGCGGCAAAGCAAGCACAATTGAATGCCGATACACAAGTAAAACTAAAACAGATGGAAATTGAGTCCAACACAGAAATATCGATAAATAAGCTAAGAAGCAAAGAGGAAGAACAAAAATATAACAAGTATAAATGCCTCGTGAAGGCGTTCTGCTCAGGAGATTCCATCAGCGCCTACTTAGAAAATTTTGAGTATCTCATGGCCTATCATAAGATCATAAAATCAGATTGGGCTTTTATTTTAATGAGAAACTTAGCTCTTGAACCACTAAAAGTAATAGAGACAGTACCACAGGAAGTGCGAAAAGACTATGACTACTTAAAACAACGCATTCTCTAACATTTTTCTTTAGATACTGCAGGTTACCAACAACAATTTGCCAACTTAGCTCCACAACCAAACCAAACCTTTATAGATTATGTCAGTACAGTCCAAGACGTGTGCACAAAATGGATTAACTCGGCTAAAACCAACAACAGCCATGACAAACTTAAAGAGCTTATTATTATAGACAAAATAGTTAGCACCATCCCCACACCTTTTGCTAAGTTCTTAAAACAAATGGACTGTACAAGCATTCAGGAAATCGAGGCAAAGGGGAATGCATTTTTCACAGCAAATAGGGACATTTTTCAGCTGAACATAAGTCACAACGATACAGCAGCTGCAGTAGTCAACACCAAATACTCCAAACAAACAGACAGTAAATTTAAACCGCGCTCCAATGTGGGTAAAGTAGTGAAATGCCAATATTGCGGTTATAATCACGACATTTACGCGATGTGCGACAAAGCACCTAACTATCCTCACCACCTCAAAATGATGGTGGAGAAGCAAAAGGCTGCAGTGCTTACCAGAGAGCGGTCAAATGTTATTTTTGCAATAGCTGGGGCCACTATAGTCGCAATTGTGAGGGCCGAAAGTTATTGAAACAGGCCAATGCTGCACTAGTAGAAACGTCGTCTGACGAAGAGGTTGAATCACTGAATGAATGTGATAATCAACACGACAATGAAAGCGAGCTTGGGAATGCGGTACACATTATTAACACCATTACAGACAGTAATTGCAACACCTGTACGAAGTTCCAACTTGACACAACATTATTATGTGGCCACACGATCCCTATTGCAAATTAAACAGCAAACGCTGCTTTGTCATCTACAGGCAAGCTAGTTTTTTTTACAGGGTTTGTTAACAACAAAAAGTGCACATTAATTCGTGATTCCGGCGCAACGCTCTGTGGTATTAAGAAAACATTAATAGACACTAAAGACTACACAGACAAACATGTGACTTGTCGCACATTCTCAGGTACAATAGAGAAATACCCCCTTGCTCTGGTCGAAATTCGAACACCGTTCATATCTGGACAAGTATTGTGTGCTGTCCTTGAAAATCCAGTCGCTGATATTATACTTGGTAATTTACCCAACATACATCCATGCTCTGAAAAGGAAATCAAAGAGTGGGAGCATAAACACGGTATCCACCACACAAACAGCGATGCAAAAGAGAAACACCATTCTTGCTTGTCTCAAGCTGCCAAAATACCAAGGGAGACAACCACTGAGGTAATTCAGAAAGAATTCACCGAGGTGTACAATGCAGGGGCGGTCGAATCTATGAGCGATACGACCGAATTAAAACCTCGAATTGAGGATGCTACCGAGCTACCAAGTACCAAGCCTGTAAATGTGCAACAAAACACACAACACACAAACGCAATAACACGACAGACAACCCATAAAACCAAAACCGACCAACTGCAGGAATCATTAGAAATAATAGCACCAAACGCAAATAACACTAATTTTGGAAATGAACAAAAAGCAGATCCTACACTTACACCATACTTTAAGTTAGTAGGACTAAAACCTAAAGGAACTAAGAACGCATCGTGGACATTTAGGCTACAGAACAACATCTTAACTAGATTTTACATAACAAAACAGACCACGATACAGCAAATAGTGTTACCACAAGCACATCGAGACAAAGTTCTAAAAATAGCCCATGACTCACCTTTTGGAGGTCATATGGGATACGAAATGACCAGGGCTATTGTCTGACCCAGTTTTATTGGCCAAAATTTGACCAAGACATTAAAACTTTTTGTACATCTTGTGTTATATGTCAGAAACTGGTCAAAAAGGGGAATAACCCTACTGCATTCTCTTTAAATAGAAACTTGAAATTATCCCATGTAAATATTTTGAAACCTTACTATGCTAGACAGGACAATGAGACAAATGAACAGACGCAACGAACTGGTGACAGAGACGAAACGACAATTTCCCAACGGGAGGACACCTCGACAAACGAAGCATCGTTAACGACACACTCTTACGACGACGAAAACGACGAAGACAGATGGACAGTACCGACAATCTGTGATATCGACAATGACGACAAATTTGACGACATATTGACGATTGATCTCGACGACGACGACAATGACATTGAAGACAATTTACAAACAGTAGCATCTGTGATAAATCAGACAGACGTGGACAATACTGAAATCCCTGTACCAATCATGACTGACGAGGGGAGTATAAATGACATACATATCTCTGACACGTTGACACAACAACAGCGACAAGACATTTTGACGCTCCTTGACGACTATAAGACTATCTTTTCCAACAAACCTGGACGCACTGATAGAATAACACATTCAATTGTGTTGACAGATCTGAGACCAGTCAAATGTAGACCATATTCTATTCCTCTCCATTACAGATCTAATTTAGATAAAGAAATTTTAGATTTAGAGAAGAATGGCATAATTCAAAAATCGATGTCTGAATATTCTTCACCGATTGTCCTGGTGAAAAAGAAGGACCAGACAATCCTTTTGTGCATCGACTATAGAGTATTAAATACAAGAACAACAACGGATGCAGAGCCAATGAACAGTTGTGAAGATCTTATTTTAAATATGGGTCAATCATCCTTATTTTCCAAGACCGATTTAGCGAAAGGATATTGGCAAGTTCCAATACACCCTTCTTGTAGACATATAACAGCATTCGCAACACCTCTCGGTTTGTACGAATGGCTATATCTTTCTTTTGGCCTGAAGAACACACCGGCCACATTTGTTAGGTTAACAAGATTGTTATTACACGGAAATAAACATGTAGTAGCCTATATTGATGATATATGCGTCCATTCTTCTGATATGACTTCTCACTTACTTACCCTCAAACAAGTCTTCAACCAGATCTCTCTTTTTGGACTTACTATCAAACCTTCCAAGGTTGAATTAGGCTATACACAAATAGACTTCCTTGGTCATAGAATTTCGGAAGGCAAATTGTTGACTGATGATAAAATTGTTTCCAAGATCCTTAATCTAGAAGTGCCTACCACAAAGAAACAGATTAGAAGTTTACTAGGTCTTATTAACTATTATTCTAACTTCATTCCACATTGGGCAGAACTCACCTCAGTCTTTTCTGATATGTTAACTAAAGATCATCCATCAAAAATTTGTAAAAGTACCAGCTTAGATGATGCAATGTGTAGATTGAAACATATTTTTTCTAATCCACCAGTCTTACGATTACCCAATATAAATTTACCCTTTATTTTGACCACAGATGCGAGCGCTATCGCAATAGGAGGATGTTTAATGCAGGAAGTGGATGGAATCAGACACCCGATTCTCTACGTGAGCCGCAAACTAAAGAAGGCTGAGACCCGTTATGCCACAGTGGAATTGGAGGCTTTAAGCCTTTTGTTTTGTATATTAAGATTATCTAAGTTCCTCTTGGGTAGTCATTTTGTGGTCCTTACAGACAGTTCGCCATTATTAGTCCTTAACCATGGGCCGCCCAAAAACCACCGGTTACAAAGATGGTGTCTTCTACTTCAAGATTTCGACTTCGAAATCCGCCATATCAGAGGCACCGATAATATTATGGCGGACCTATTATCACGGCAAGCCAATGCACCAGTAGAATGACTCTTAACACATCGACCATTCGCCATACTATGAACTGTGATACTTTTAATCGGTTGCATATAACAGTGTAACTCTACACAGGCTAGAGTACTCTCAGTGATTTGGTTAATTACGACACCCATGAACGTACGTTAAGAGCTATACTTTAAGAACTATACCATCAAGTGCCTAAGCTCTAGAACGATTCCAGCAAGAAACAGTAACTGTGTTTGTTTCAACCAATAATATCAACCAGTGAACTGACTCTGAATACTGTAATATTTCATACGGGACATTGAGAACAATCCATACTTGCTGTTGCTACGAAACTTTGCAAACAGCCGAAACAGAACGACATCGACTACAAAACTCAAGAGACAGCCATACTAACTTTAACATTCATGGCATAACACGCTAACAACAGGACGACAACGCGCACATCATCGTTGGATTTAGTTATTTAATTAATTAATTACTTTAGTATTAAATATGTATTATATTTGCATTAATGATGTATATAAAATGTGTTAACCTGTAATTTGTACATATTCTACTTTAATATTACAGGCGGTTCCATTCATAAACTAAAGAACCGTCCTATAAAATTGTCTCTGGTTAAATTATAACCTATTTTTGATTCATCGTACAAAAAGTACGTATTTTCTTAAAGGGCAAATATCGCCTAGTCCATTTTTTTCTAAGAGCAATAACGCTTACCTCAACTTTAAGTATATATTTTAACCAAATACTATGTTGAATGAAAGAGGAATGAATGACTGCGTGAATGGATTAAATGAGAGAACGATACACTTAGCGGACAAATTGTACGCAAAACGTATTTATTGTAATTTGTCTGCGTCTTCCATGTAAAATTGCATGACTTGTCTAATTTGTGAACACATGTGTAGTAGTTAGTTTAATATACTTAGTTAGGTTAATATACTTAGTTTAGCAGTTAGGATACATCTAAGCACCACTACTTGGAATGCCTGATCATGTATTGCACACAGTGCAGTAATTCATGATTGTGGTTATCCCAACTCGTGACGCTTGGAAATACGCCACACATTCAGCACACACGTACACAAATCTTAAAACTCAACACTATCAATTTAAAATACAGTCACTTTATTAGAAACAGCAACTTATTAGCCAACACACTAACAAGCCAACAGGGACACATGTAGTCTGAGGAGGATAAAATAACAAGGTAACTACATATTTAGCATTATATAACATACGAGAGTAAAAGTGTATTGAAATGCACACACAGATCAAGATTTGAAGGTGTACTTATTTAGCCAAGACTTCAGTCTTGTTAACCCTCTTTAATACAGAGGTTAATTATCTTGGTACTATTGGGGTACTATGAGAAGGGCGGGTTGTAAATACAACTACTAAAACGTCACGTAACTTCGGTCAGATAAGCATTTTTAAGGACACGAGAGACAGAGTGATCTCTTCACCAAATCAGAGAAGTGTTGTATGGGAGAATACATGAGTTTTAGTGCCAGTATGTAGGTTACCAGGTTACTGTCCACCACACTACAAACACCAACTGTAAGTGATTCGGTGACAGAATTAGAACAGATCTAATTACCCAAGAACAAATCATATCAGGGGGGAGAGGGGATCCTGTCACCGCCTCACCTTTAGATATATTAGTAGAGGGCTACAACTCCAGCCCAAGGGATAGAAGCGAGTCGCTCAGGACCCGAGTAATCTAGAGCCTTCTCGAAAGGCTGGTCATCGAGTCCATGGTTCCGTGGACACTGATGTGGCCCGCCTAATGCGGGGTCCACGAGGAACTCGGACAGAGTTACCGCCCGTGTCGGATTGGGACACGAGGAGACGGGCAGAGGACAGACGGACTTGAGAGAGGCAACAAGGCCTGCCTGAGAGGGACTCAATAGATATTCATAGATATATATATACATAGGCTAGATAGTGTGCTAGATTGTTGTATGACAACTATGTGTTTGATGTTTAACTATCTGTGATATGTAAGATAATATAGCGCGGGCTGTTAACCCACTGCGCCAACTGTATATTCAATACAATAAATATTCGATCTCATAGCGAACAGATTTATTGTTGCCTGTATGAACCCGAGTTCAGTTACCTAGATAAGAGCAAGATGATGACAAGCTGTCATACTTATTTAAAGACTTGGCTGCTGGGGGAAGAAGCCCTTGTTGGATCAGCGCAGAAGTGACCAGTTTGACCTGGTGGTTATTGTCGACTGTGTCATCTGTTGGGCGTGGTTGGTAGAAAGACCCATCACTGAGTTGTTTATGTCCTTCTACAATGTACAAGTCCTTCCGCCAAACAACGACTGCTCCACCCTTGTCAGCGGGTTTAATGATGATGTCGTCCCGACGTTGAAGTTGGGTCAACGCCTCCCTTTCATCTGAAGTGAGGTTAGAACGTCTGAGTGGTCTTGGTCGCAGTTTCTGAATGTCAAAAAGCGGGTTGTCGATGAACAGGTCTAATGCCTTGGAAGATCCAGGGTTAGGTGTCCACGAAGACTTGGCTCTTGGAAATTCTGAAAAGTCATCAGCTGGGCTAGAGGGGGTGGGAGTGGCGGAGTTGTTGGTTTTAGTGCTGAAGAAGTATTTCAGTCGGAGAGTACGGTGAAACCTGTGTACGTCCTGTAGTATTGTATAATAGTCGACCGATGGTCGCAACGGAATGAAACGGAGGCCTGTGTTCAAGACCGCCCTCTCAAAGTCTGACAGAGGGAGATCAGGGGGAATGCAGACTACGCGATTGTCCGGCCTATTATCCACCGGCTGGGTTGGAGGGGGAGTGGGGGGCAAGCGGGTACGAAGACCCGCCAATTTTGCGTCCTTTAGCTACAGCTAGAGATTTATATAGTGCATGGTTAGAGGTATTGATAACAGTACGGATGACACAGTACAAAAAGTAATTATGGGTGGTCAACTCGCGTAGGCGTGTCGATAGCTTTGTAATTTGAGACGTGAGGTCCGATAGTTGGTACCCATAATTAGCCACTATACACCGCATGCGACTAAAGGAACATTGTCTGTCTATCTGTAACAAACGTGTCACGTTATTAGTAAGTTCCTGAATTCTTTTGTGCACTAATTTGGTATTTTGACTGTTGTGTTGGCTTTCAATTTCTAAGCACTTTTCCTCAAGCCATGCTTCTTTTGCCTCCTTACATAATGTTCTGACTTGTCTGTGAATTTCTTCATATTTGACAGAATTATTTTTGTTGAGTCTTCTTGTTTCCATGAGGTGTAAAATTTCTTCAGTCATCCATTTCTTACGACCCACCTTCTTTAATTTTGGAATAGTTGTTTCTGCAGCCACATTGATTGAATTCTTCAACGTTTCCCATTGATCATCCACATCCTGGAATAGGATCTCTATATCAGACAAAATTTCAAATCTGTTCTGTACTTCTATGTTGAATTTGTTTTGTATTTCCTTGTCATTACTCAGTGTACACAAATCATATTTAGTGTTTCCTGTTATATACTTGACTTTCTTCAACTTTATCCTCAATGTTCCTGTGAGTAATCTATGGTCACTATAACAATCAGCACTGGGAACTGTTTTTGCTATTGTTAATGCGTTTCTAAATCTTCTGATAATCAGAATGTAGTCAATCTGGTTTCTAATACTGCTATCAGGACTCCTCCATGTCCATAATCTTCTAGGGTGTTGTTTGAACCAGGTGTTTCCTACAATCATTTCCTGCTCTTTTGCCCACTCTACGAGTCTGTATCCTCTTTCATTTCTCTCTCCTAAACCATAGTTTCCTACTGTGTATCTATCTCCTAGATTTCCTACTTTTGCATTGAAGTCCCCTATTGGTCGGGGGCTGCGTGGTCTCGAGGTATGGTGTCCTCCTAGAGTGCTGGAGTCCTGGGTTCTAGTAATAAAATTTCCCCTGGTCTCTGGGTAGTGAGATCGGACGCCCGTGTGTATTGTTGCGCACGTAAAAAATAGGGAGGCTCTATTAGATATATATATATAGAATTGCGAATAGAGAAAAATTATATTTGCAATAGAATTGCGAATATAGACAAATTATATTCGCATTAGAATTCTGCCGAATTCTCAGTAATTTTTAATGAATCACCCTTCTTCTTACTTCTGTCCATTCTTCTGGCAAACCGTTTTATTTTTACAATACGTTAGTGCTGTTTAAATATCAAAAATAATTTTCCAGAATTTATATCCCCAAAACAAATAACGATCCCTCTAAATAATTGTGTCCCCAGGTGAGTTCAAGAATTGTTAACTTTCGTTTCTGTACACTTACTGTTACCAGGCATCCATGTGTAAATAAAAATGTAAAAAAAAAACAACAACATATATTGGAAACAACAAACTGTCATCAGAATTGATAACGATGTAGATCAATATCAGCCTATTAAAAGAGGCATTAGACAGGGATGTGTAATGTCTTCAGATCTTTTTTCCCTGTACAGTGAAAGAGTCACAGAATCCGCTCACTAGTCAATTTTAGCTTGAGCCAGTAAGAGGGTGGTTAGTTTGTGGCAATATTTCAGTTCATCATCAAGTGCCGTGCCGGCTGGCGTAGGCGTTCATGAATCTCTACAGATCTCGGTCTTTGGTGTTCTGAATCAACTCTGTTGATGATATTCCTCCATGCCACCGTCTCAATCCGTCCAGCATCATTTCTCTTGGTCTGCCTCTGCCTCTCTTCCCCTCGATCTTTGCAGTTGTCACGATGTTCTCCAATGCTTCTCTTCTCATCACATGACCAAAGAAAGCTGTTTGTCTCTTTCTTATTGTTGTATGTTGTGTTCTAGTTTCATTAGCCTCTTTCAGGCAATCGTTGTTGGTTACTCTGGCAGTCCAAGGAATTCGCAACATTCGTCTTAAAAACCACATCTCTGTTGCTTCTAAGTTCTTCCTAATTTGTTCATTTACATTCCAAGATTCGCTGCCATAGAGAAAAACTGGTTCTATATAACATTTTAGCACTCTCTTTCTTACATTCATTGATAGCGACTTATTGCATAAGATACCCTTCATTTTCTGAAATGCTGCTTTTGCCTGCCCTATTCTGCTCTTTATCTCTGTAGTAAATCTTCCATCCGATGTTATAAGTGCCCCTAGGTATTTAAAATTATCCACTTGGTTGGATATTTCAGTTGTCAAATAAAATTAACGTTACACAAAGACATCTATTGGATCCGTCGATTCCGACACTCGATCACTCCGTCGCTGCCTGGGTGCTAAAAATGAAAAAAAAAAAACATATATTGCATCCCGGATGGGGAATCGAACCTCGAGCTCCCGCGTGACAGATGGAGACACTTACCACTTTGCTACTGAAGACACGTTAACACCACAACGAAATATTATAATATAGCCACACGCTTAGGAATAATCACGTGTCCTACTTCTACTGCCAATATAATTTTTCTCTATTCGCAATTCTATTGCGAATAGTCACTTCGTAAAATATATATGTGGGGGATTCAAATTTTAAAAAAAACTTAAAGGTGATAGAAATTACCATAACCATGTCATTGTTTTGTAATATGTCAATATTGGTCGGGGGCTGCGTGGTCTCGGGGTATGGTGTCCGCCTAGAGTGCTGGAGGTCCCGGGTTCTAGTAATAAAATTTCCCCTGGTCTCTGGGTAGTGAGATCGGACGCCCGTGTGTATTGTTGCGCACGTAAAAAATCCCTTGGCAGTTGGAAATCGAAAAAGAGTAGCCTAACGGCGCTGCCAGGGCAAAAAGTTAGAGTTAAAAATCTACCCTAGTATTTTCAGGATCCTCGCCGGTGCTACGGAGTTCGTGCACTGAGCTGAGTTTCTCCAGACTCAGATTTGAATTAGGAGGAGAACGGAGTACTTATGGGTTGCACCCGTGTGTCGTGATGTTGATCCATCGACTAAACTAAACTAAACAATGTCTAACAATTGTTGTAGGTCTGTTGAATTATCCGCTACCAATACTGTGTCATCTGCATAGCGTTTATTATTATTATGATTTTTTATATTGTAACCTCCGATTAGTATTCCTGACGTCTCTTTGATCTCTCTCATTATTACTTCGCTATGTAGGAAGAAGAGATCTGGTGACAAGACAGTCCTGTCGTACTCTTAGCTTTATCTGTTCGTAACATCCCTCTTTATTTTCTATTTCAATTGCTGCTACTTGGTTCCAGCAAATATTCGTTTTTATTGATGTTGCGTCTCAATAGGTGTCCATTCCAGCCATGGATAGCCGTCTCAAGCTCGGAAACAGATTAGTTGATATTTAGACATTCATGGACTTCCGGTTTCAAGATGGCGACGGACGGTCGTGTTGTTTTGTGTTCGTTAACTTTTTCGCGTAGGGGATGGATTTATTCATCTCTTGCGTGTAATTGGTGTGCCAGGATGTAAAACCAGGAGTTTCTACTCAAGATCTGCGCGGCTGCTACGGAGTTCGTGCATCGAGCGAAGCCATCCTTGAGTGAATTTTCAGCAGCGTGTGTGGTTTTCTCAGTCTGTGTTTACGTTTTTTCAACATGGCGGAACAACGTGTGTTCTTCGTGCAGTCAGCAGTCAACATACCGAAGCGGCGTGGTAGCCGCGCAGGGATAAAGAAGCAAGGTAAGCGTGGTGGTTTGAGGCGTTTTAGACTCAAGTGTCACCGTCTAGGACTCAGGAATATCCGTATTCTATATTGGAACTGTGCCAGTGTAAAACAACGGGGCTCTATTTTAGAAACCCTAGTTTACAGGAACGACATTGTAGCACTCCAGGAGACGAGACTGGGCGATCAGCTACTCCAAATTGCCGGCTTCAAATGTTTCTACAACAGACGACATCTGGGAATGGCGATTCTCGTTCGCGACAGCATGGTGGCGTCAGAGCTAGACATGTCCAGTTGGGACAGTGACGATATACAAATACAGGCGTTGAGAGTTCATTCCAGTATACCATTCGTGTTGGTTAATGTTTATGCCCGCAATGCCAGTGTGGACGCCCAGAAGTGGCAGTGCTTATGTGGCATATTAGGCCACGAGAGAAATGTTATTTTCTGTGGTGACTTCAACGCTAAAGGCAGATCATGGGGAAACACTTCCTCCAATACACAGGGGGAGGAGCTCGAGACTGCACTGGAAACCATCGACCTGGTTTGTATCAACAGTGGCTGTGTCACCAGGACAGCAAGCCGTCCGGGCGATGAGGACAGTGCTATTGATCTGGCGCTAGTTTCACCTTCACTCACTACAGTGTGTAGATGGGGTGTCCTAGGACACCATGGCAGCGACCACCACCCTTGCAGCATACTGGTGGAGAAAGGCAGAACCAGGCAGCACAAGCTAAAGGTAAAGACGTTCCAGTATGACAGTACAGGGCAAGATGTGGTGAGTAAAATAAGACGTGACAAGCGCAGAACGTTTCAGGGCAGGAAAAAAAGCTGGGAGCAGCCACCGTGGTGGAGTTTCGAGGTGGAGAAGGCTTGGGTGGATAAGCGTAGTGCTGTAAGGAGATGGCAAAATGCCAAGAAGAACAGAGCTGGTCATCCTAGTCCCTGCTTGCACTTAGAAAGAGAGATGCACACAAAAGTAAGCTACTTCAAAAAACTGGTCAAGGTTGTTAAAAGCGAAAAATGGGCAGAGGTGTGTCAAAGAGTAAGCACAGACAAGTCACTGAAATTGTTCTGGCGACTACATAAAAGCATGAGTGGTGTAGTCAAGAATAAGAGCATTTCTGACTTCCAAGGTGCTGACCTCATCTGGCAGAGGACTGACGAGGACAAGGGCAAAGCCCTCTTTGAACGCTACCTTGAGCAGAGCAACCAGACAGACATGGGAGGCCGAAATCTGGCCAAGGAGGTCACCTCAGACAGATGCAAGGCCCAGAACACCTCGGATGAAGACACAGTGACAGTGAAAGAAATCAAGGCTGTGCTTCGACGATCAAAAAACAGTGCTCCAGGTCCTGATGGCATAAGATACGACGACATAAATAGGTGTACCGACAATGAGCTAGAGAAACTAGCAGACATGTACAACAACAGTATAGGGAGTGCTAGCATCAAGGAGGAATGGTTACACAGCTATCTGATTCCCTTGCCGAAGCCTGACAAAGACCACACAAAAATTCAGGGATATCGAATTATAACCATGCAGAATACAATAGGCAAGCTGCTGGAGAAGGTAATTGCCAGGAAAATATCAGGCCAACTAGAGAGGCAAGGTGTTTTCCCACCCACCCTGGGTGGGTACCGTCCAAAAAGAGAAACCTGGACCAATGCAGCAGTCTTTGCCCAGGATGTCTATGAAGGTTTCCACTCAGGCACTGAAACCGTTGCTGCAGCGATTGATCTTGAGGACGCATACAACAGAGTACCACTGGATTTTTTAATGTTTCAGCTTCTCGAACTAAACGTAAGTCCATTCCTCCTTAGTTGGATCGCTGCAGCCCTCTTCCAACGGAAAGTAGTTTTTAGATGTGGCAGTTGGACTTCGGAACCAACAACAATATATCCTGGCCTACCACAGGGATCACCATTATCTCCGGTACTGTTCAACGCCTACACAGTGAGAATCACCAGTGAGCAGATCACTGGACCTGGCAGGACATTGTCATATGCCGATGATGTTTTAGTGTATCGTCAGGGTAAGGATAGAGAGGAGGTTGCTGTGGAACTACAAACCGAACTCAATCGCATAAGTACTTGGTGTGATGAAGCTGGGGCAATGGTCAACCCAACAAAGGCAACAGTGACTTGGTTCTCGTTGAATAATCATATTGTCAACACTCCAACACCAACTGTAATGCTGTGTTCAGAGACGGTGGAAAGAACGCAGGCAATGAATTACCTGGGGATACGGTTTGATCGAAGCCTTGCTTATAATGTGCACATAGACCAGGTGATAATAAAGGCCAAGCGGGGTTTGGCAGCGATGCGGGTGATGGCGGCAGCAAACTGTGAGCAGCGCCATCTATGTCTTCTTTACGAGGGGCTGGTCATGTCTGTTTTGGAGTATGCAATGGCAATCCTGACTCTCAGCCATAAGCAGATAGAAAGGATGGAAAGGATACAGAATGAAGCTATGCGCATTATTCTTGGATGTACAAGAGATACAGCATGCAGGGCGATGCGCTACCTTCTTGATTTTCCAACCATTGAAGAGAGAATACAAGGTTGCAGGGCACGCGCCTACCTCAGAATTAACGCAAACACACAACATCCACTGCATAGTGAAATTAGGAAGGTGAAGGGCAGCAGGTTAAAAAGAGGACGGTCGTGGATGGGTCAAGCCGAAGACATTCTTCAACAGGTGTGTTCACTTGAGGACTTAGAACCTGGCGAGGAGTGGGTGCAAGTGCCAACAGACTTCTGCACATCCTTTTCAGTTTGCATCCAACTAGATAGAAAATGCAGACAAGAAAATCCGGCTGCTGTTGAGGCTGAAGTACAAGCGTTGATTTTCGAGAATTCGCTAGACGGTGACGCGGTCATCTACACAGATGGGTCGGTCGTCCGACATGTGAGAAGCTCATGGGCCTTTACAGCTCGGGCCGGAGGGAGAATTGTGAAGGAGGACTCTGGTGCTTTCACTGAAACCACAAGTAGCCTGACCATGGAAGTCATGGCAGTAAGTAAAGCAATAACATGGCTCGAGACACAGACATTCACTAGGGCTTGTTTCCTCAGCGACTCAATGAACATGATCAAGAGGATAGAGGAGGGATCGATCCGAAGAGAATGGTTGCTGCCTCTGGAGCGGTCTCGTCTGGCAAAGATTAGTTTCATCTTCGTGCCAGGGCATGCGGGAGTACAAGGAAATGAGCGGGCTGACAAGCTCGCAGGTGAGGCTACTGTGGAGGGCGGACGCGCCATGGACCAGGCCGACATCCTGAATGCTCTACGAGAAGTAAGACTTTTGCGAGAACCAAGTGATGACTGTGAATCTACAACAATGGCCAGACTGCGAGAGCAGCAAATTAAAAGAGGGGTGGCCAAACAAGAACACTACGCAGGAAGCCAAAGAAGATTGATAAACCAACACAGAACTGGCGTCGTTAGCCGCTACACGTTGCGGGATTTGCTGAGGAGGGGATCCGAGCACTTATGGACTGAATGGTTCGATGTGCAATGAGGATGATCTGTCGACTAACTAACTAACTAACTAACATTCGTTATTATTCTTAAATCTTTCCCATCGATGTTGATATCTTCCAACATATAATAATAAATCGTACAATTCAACTGTGCATTCATTTCCCTAGTTGCTTATAGCATATTTAAAAGATCATAATAACATTTATCACTACACTTAATAATTATGTTCGAGCATTCTGCGGAATTACAAGATTTCTAAAAGAAAAAACAGTTAAATAAGCAACGAGTAGGGGACATAAACATCTAATATTATTGCAAGGGACATTACCTGAATTTTTAAAATATAAATAAAATTACTATAGATTAATATTAACAACTAAGTTTAAACTTCTTTCGTAATATTTTATAAATAGGAAAATTAATAGTAAAATAAAATATTTCAAAATGTATATTAAGTCTTTTACAATCCTTAAAAAAATCTGTTTAATATTTACATACTTACATTTTATAATAGAATATTCGTTTAGACATTTATTTTTTTAAGGAATGTTTGTGTACTTTTAATGTAGTCATAAAACACCATAGACTTCTATCAAAATTGTTGGCTGGCCTCTTACGGCTACAACAAATGTACAGGGAATTAACCATACACAAGCCTCTCTTGTCCCTTCTCTTATTCATGACACATATAGACAACAAGATACCAGCCAAATAGATCAGTTGGGGTATCTTCATTGCAATCCGGACAGGTCCATAGGTGCTCAGATCCTTCCCCCCCCCCCCCAGCATATGCATCAGCGTCCGGTGGCTAATAGTGCCAGTTCTGTGTTGGTTGACGAGGCACCTCGTATTCTCAATGAACCTCTCGCGCTTGGCCGTGCCGATTCTTACTCCCAAGTCTTTCATCCTGGACAGCGATGTGGATTCACTGACGTCAAAGTCCACTGTTCTCGCCATATCTTTAAGGGCGTTAATAAGATCGGCACGATCCATGGACTGGCCATCTACAGGGGGTGCAGAGCCAGTCCAGTTTATCAGCTCGTTCATTTCCCTCGACTCCCGCATGTCCCGGGACGAAGATGAATGTGACTTTACGGACAACAGACTTCCGCAGCGACTCAGTCCACTGTCTGCGTACAGCTCCAGCTTCGACCTTCTGAATCATGCTCATTGAGTCACTTAGTACACACACGTTGGTATAATGCTGTGATTCCAGCCATATGAAAGCCTGTGTAACTGCCATCACCTCCATCGTCATGCTGCTCGTGGTCATAAAGTGGGCACCACTGGATTCTTGAACGGTTCGGCCCGCTGAACAGGCTGTAAATGCCCACGCACTTCTCTGCTGCTTTACAACAGATCCATCTGTATAGATGAGCACTTCGGGGCTGTCTGAGTGTTCATAGATGAGCGCGTTGACCTCTGCATTGACAGCGGCAGGGTTCTGCTCTCTGCACCGTCTGTCGAGTGTGATAATGCAGGAGAAAGTGCACTTAAAAGCCGGAGGCAACGGCACCCATTCCTTGCCGGGGTTGATACTGGTAAGACTGCAGACCTGTCTGACGACATCTTCCGCCCGACCCATCCATGATTTGCCCCTCTTTAGCCTGTTAGCCTTTTCTCTGAATATAGCATCATGCAGAGGGTGCTGCTCATCTGCACTTATTTTTAAGTATGCACGAGCTCTCCAGATCTTGATCCTGTGTTCCATTGTCGGGAAGTCAAGGAGGTATCTCATTGCTACACAGCTGGTGTCTCTCGTGCAGCCCAAAATGATGCGCATGGCTTCGATTTGTACCTTTTCAAGTCTTCCAATCTGTGTAGGGCTGACAGTGAGGATGGCCAGGGCATACTCGATGCGTGAAAGCACCAGTCCTTGGAACAGAAGTATTAGCAGTCTTTGCTCGATATTGGCAGTCGCCGTGACTCTCATTGCTGACAAACCTTTTCGAGCTTTCGTTATGGCATAATCGACATGATCTCTGAAGGACAGGCTACGATCAAGCCTCACACCAAGATATGTCATTGACTGGGTTCTACTCAAAATGCTCCCATCCATTCTTACTACCGGCAGGTCTGTGTTCACAATATGGTTGTTTAGGGAGAACCATGTAACCGATGCCTTTGCAGGGTTGACAAGGGCGCCGGCATCAGCACACCATGAGGAAATTCGATCTAGTTCGCCCTGCATATCATTGGCAACCGCTTGTCTATCTCGACCCTGTCGATACACGAGAACGTCGTCAGCAAATGACAGAGTCCTACCCCTCCCGTCCAACTGTTGTTCAGTGATCGGCACCGTATACGCATTGAATAGTACTGGTGACAGTGGTGAACCAGCCAAACAGAGACCGCAAGAACACGGCAGACGAGATCACAGAAGAAGAACCTCTGCAAATTACACCATTAGAGAACTCCTGTTTGCTTACGACCAAGCACTAATAGAAAAATCAGAAGCCGAATTGCAAAACCACATGAATAACCTAAACGAAATGTTTAGGAAACATAACATGAAAATTAGTATAAGTAAAACAGAGGTAATGACTATAACTAAAGAAGAAAACAACAATTCACCTAAACGAACCTCCCTTGAAATAAGTAAAGAGTGTCAAATACCTAGGAAGTATAATATCATCAAATGGCAAATCAGAAGATGAGATCGAAAATAGATGCAATAAGGCAAACCAACTCATTGGACGAATGGTACCAATACTAAAGAACAAACATGTATCAATAACTACTAAGAAAGCACTTTACAACACAATGTTCCTGCCAACTCTGTTACCAGTTCCAAACCTGGGCAATGACAGAAAAAGAGGAAAGAAAAATCACAACAGAAATGAGATTCCTGAGAAGAATACTCAATGTATCAAGAAGAGATAAGATCAGAAATGAAGAAATCGGGACTAAAGTGGGGGTTATAGCTGCACTAGATTTCATTAGAAGGCAGCAAGTCACATGATTTAATCATGCAAGTAGGTTACCAACTAACAGCATACCACAACAAGCAATGATGTACAGACCAGAGGGAAGCAGAGAAAGAGGCCGACCACGTAAACGATGGACGCAGGGAATAACAGAGACCATGGGAATATCGATACATGAAGCCCATAAGCAGGCACTCTCCCGCGGTTTATACTTCACCTCGACGCCGCAAGGTACAAGAGGAACATGATGAGATGAGACCCCAAACTTTAATATCATTAAGAAAGAAATGAGAAGATGATAGGTGTCATGGTCTATGTCAGTGGTTCCCAAGCTTTTCAAGCTGAGGGCCATTTCTACTATTTTCGTTAGTTAAGCGGGCCACAACGTTATAAAATTATAAAATTCGTGCAATATCATTCTTACCTTTCTTAACTTTCGTCAACAAAATTCTAAAACTTTAAATACAGTCAGTGTCAGTACCATTCTGCGGTCATATTTTGGTTTAAAATCAAAAGTTAATTTAATAATAAATTGTAAGTCAGTTTCGAAAATCGCCATTATTATAATTAATTTACAATTGTAACTGTTCTTCATAATCAGTTACTTAAGTTAAGATGTCAGTTTATCAATGACTGGGTACAAATATGTTGTGCGCAAAGTCATAAGCGCAACTAGGTTACTGTTGGTGAGTCTAGAACGTAGCTTGTTTTTTATAACAGCCATTGCGGAAAATAACTGCTTGCATCTGTAAGTCGAACCAAAACGACAAATGTATCTCTGAGCGAATGAACACAAGTGTTCAAATTGTTCGACAGACAATAGTCGCCAGAATGAAATCGTATGATAAGCTGAAGGTTGCGAACTGAACAGGCGCATTCGATAATATCTGAATATAACAACCACGAGCAGAGTAAATTATCGCACGCGGACGGGAAGCTCCGAGTGCATTTTTTGAAATTATTAAAATATATTATTTTAAATAACGAGGCCTCGCGAGCCACTTACTAACATCTGGCGGCCCACAAGTGGCCCGCGGGCCGTGGTTTGGAAACCTCTGCTGTAGAGCATGCTGCCAAGATGTGAGACGCGTTGAACATATTACAATATCCGGTCAATAATTATAATAATAGTTGGCTCACGGTACTCATTTCCTGCATCCGCTGTGTCACAGCACTTCAATATTACAGCATATAGACAAGCACACATACACACATACAATACTCGTGCCAGTGACACACATGAGCATGCACTGATGGTGCAAATAAGATTGTAGTTGACAGTTTATGACAATGTCTTGTAATAGTTTATCAGCTTCCACTTTACTGGTACACATGCATTATTTTACAGTTGCAATTCGGATAGCAACAATTTAGATTTCCCACTGTGTTTCTGTTATGTAAAGCTGCACTACTTTATATCATTTTATATTGTTTACACTTTCACAGCTTTACCGCAGTTCCACCAAATTTTATTCATATTTTTCTATGTTTACAACTGCAACTAATTGTACTATCTTCTTCTGTTAACCGTTATATGTTGCCATCGGGGTGTTATATTTACTCACTTAATCGTAGCCGTTACCAGCTATCTTTTCTGTGTTTATTTAGATCCACCTCTTATCTTCCATCGACGTCACCTTCTGATGTAGTCACAGGAGATCTTCTTGACTGTATGTTGTGTTTGTGAATGTGTTTGTTTGCTGATGAAGGCTAATCGCCGCAACGTCCTGTATGTGTCTTAATTCTGTTATGTAAAGCTGCACTACTTTATATCATTTTATATTGTTTCCAGCATACCTGAATGGCCAGTAACTGTATCTGTTTCGTAACAAAATAGTTTTTACAAAGGTGGGGATGTTAACCCCACGCTTCAACCCCCAACCTGGAGGACCAGGGTGTTTCTCTTTGTCTGTTCTCTACCCTTTGACCTGTCCGGCTTGGGAGGCCCTGCTAGGTAGCTGCGCTACCGTCGGCATACCTGAATGGCCAGTAGAAGGAATTAATTTTTCTTGGTTTATATCATTATTAAACCGACAATAATATAGGAAGAATTAGAATATATATTATTATTAATAACAACTTCCTGCACACTTTTTAGGACAAACTTATTGTATACCATTTAATCATCCAGTAGTACATACATATAATGTTACTGCAGTTTCTTCAGTAATTTGTTTATTACGTGTTTCTTTCAAGATCCAAACATGCGTATCACGGCAGATATCCACATCTAGATTGAGACAGCATAAAGCTTGGCTGAATACCAAAGTCAGTTGAAGTTTATTATCAACTATACTTTATCGTATAAGATGAGCCCAGACACTGCTAAAGTGTGTGATGATTTTTGGTGAGAACGACCACGTACGATTCGATTTCTTGAAGTTAAAGAACCACCAACAGCTGGAAACGGTATAAACTGAATATACGTATAACATAACAACACTGTTAATGCTTAGAAATATGCATTGTACATTGCACACAACAATGGTGGTTTGCATGTTAAGGATTGTAAAGGATCCCCTTTGTTCTCATCTCATCTCATCTCATCATGTTCCTCTTGTACCTTGCGGTGTTGAGGTGAATGTGGCATAACGCAACAACCATTATTCATTTACCAACTTCTGCCGCAAAAAGAGGAAACAACATTTTAAAAAAAAAGGGGAAAAAAATTTAAAATTAAAAA
>JACEFZ010004064.1:0-18345 GCA_014155875.1 Cepaea nemoralis | reverse complement strand
GAATATCTCATATATGTCAATGAAATTTATTGATGATAATTTTATTCATTGATTGATATATTCAATAATAGAGATGACCATGCATTCAAATGTACATATATATTAAGGTACATCTCCATTGTTCAACTCTGAGGGAATCTAGCATACCAACTTAAGGCTAAAAGACGGCATTGGACCGGCATGAAGAATGCAAATAACAGAAAGCGGTTCAACATCAATCAACAGGGAAGATAGAAGATCAAAGTATTGTAAACTTTGACAGACACAAAGATATTGGTCAATGAGTCTACAAGATAGATCTATATCGGCAATATAAGACGATTATAAGACGAAAAGACATCGTTCACGAAGAAGAAGTAATCACCCTAGACAACTGAAATATAAGTAGACCGCAAGCAGACAAAGGCTTATGCAATGACCCCATCTATGAGTATTAAATTATTACGTCACATGGGAAACCCAAATGACAACCGAGAAATACAGCGGTACACAAGTCATGTACACATTGCTCATGTTCCACGATACCATATATAAACAATAATATAGATGGTAATGGTACCTATTAACCACGCATATCCCCTCATTCGGACGTAATGGTCTTGATAGGTTTGAGGTTGCTTGTCTTTAGGGCAAATGAGGGACTACTATGGGGAGGCCACGGGACCTTATGAAGCTCATAGTATGTTAGACTACCCCCCCCCCCCCCCCAATAGGTTGGCAACACGTCGCCTGCGCGGAAAGTAGGTTGATAGGGCGTGCCTGAACATAATAATAATTTTCTTTTCATTTTCTGCAGTGGTTAATAGAATGCCATGCTATCATATTATCAGACATAATAGGGTTGTGGAAGGACAACAATATAGGTATAGAGTAATAACCTGACTACTCATATCGCTCCATGTCATGGGATTAAAAAACCAAATAGACTGTGAAAATGGCTACACCATTTTCAAAAATTGGGGGGGGGGGCATAATGCCATAGGACCGATATGAGGGATACAGCGGGAAACGGACAGAGTAAGAACAGGGTTACAAGAGAAGTCGGTGGAGCAACAGATGATGATGAGGAAAGGGAAGTGACTTCAATGAGTTGCGTATCACGAACATTAGTTGTGTGGAACACGAGACAGACGGCAAGACCGAGTCACTCTTGCCAGGGTCTTTGTACACGACGGTTGGGAAAAGCGAATGCAGAAGTCAAGCGACATCAATTCAGCATACGCGGATGTCAAGCCAAGGTTGAGCCAAGCTATAAGTTGGTAGTAAATAGTAGATAGAGTGTTTTAGAATCATCGCATGTCAGCCCACACCTGTTGGGAATGAGTGTATAACGGCGGCGATGACTTTTGAGAATAAACACTGGCTACAATGGCGAGGACATTGGTTTGTTTGATATTCTCCGTTGTAACCTGTTCCTGCTTACAACTGCCCTTGTGGCTGAATAGACGAACCGGTAATCAGCTACTTGGCAGTTCAATAATAGTAGGAGTAAAAGGAGTTTGTTATCTTTAGCTTATTTTGTTTTTATTTTTTGGTCTTAATTGTAAAGGTTCATTAACTTTTACCCTTTCCTCTTTTTTTTTCTACTAAGGGTGATAACAGCAATGATAATAAACGCAAAGATAATAATAGTTATGATAAAGATTACGTTTTCCAAACATGTGATTCCATTTGCTAAAATGATTTTCTTAGGAATGGTGTTAACTTAGCATAGCAGGTACATACAATTGCAACCTGCAATGTTCAATAATAGTAGGAGTAAAATGAGTTGGTTATCTTTTCCTCCTTGCTTATTTTTTTTTATTTTTTGGTCTTGATTGTTAGGGTTCATTCATTTTTTCCCTTTCCTGGTTTTTTTTTTTTTTTTTTTTTTTTGTAAAAAATAAACAAGCATTTGTATTAACACAAATTTTTACAATCTCATTGGTTTAGTAACCATCTGTGATTTTGTATTCATTCATTCAACATTCACTCACATTTTCCTATTTCGTTCTCGCAGTCATGTATACTAAATTATAATTTCATAAAGAAGAGTACTTGTGTTTACTCTGGAGGTATCTGTGATATTTTGTGTTTAGACCATAGGAAATTACCCATTAGCATATTTCATTCCTTGAACACATTTACATGTGAAAGGGGGGTAACAAAGAAAAGGGGAAATCTTTACATTTTTGTTTCCCTTGCTACAATCTTACCAATTGGTTCCACTCCACCAATGCCTTCATGACCACTATGGTTTGTTGCCTTTGCTACTACCCCCACTGGTTGGTTCAAACATTTATCCTGCCAGTACCATCATCAGTGTTGCAATTTTAGTACTTTTCGCGCTAAATGTAGTGCTTTTTCAAGTCAGTTAGTGCGAAAATTTTCCTTTTAGCGCGGCTGCGTAAATTTAGTGCTTCACAAAATATTTTTGTTGCTTTGTGGGGTGGGTAAAAATTACTTTAACATTCATTTTTGGAACACTAAAAAGCCGAATTTGAACTGAAGAAAGGGAATAAAACAGTCTTAGTACGTTACCGCGCAATATTCAACTAATTTAACTCCCTTTAATACGATTTAGCTGAAAGCGAACGCCATCTTGCAGACAAGTCCACACGTCAATACATTAGCTTGTAATCGAGTTCATAATTTTGTGGTGTCTACATTATCCTTTCATTTAAGCTTATTTGTGTTTCACTATGAGCAAGAAATATTGTCAACATTTCAGAGAACAGTGGCTCAGTGACACGAGATTTCAAAAATGGTTGTTAAAAGTAGAAGGGGATAATACTAAGTGTTTTTGCAAATATTGCAAATGTTCCATTGCAGCCAGGTTAAATGATATTGAGAGGCATAAGAATACAACGAAATATCAGAAAGCCGAACAACCATTCAGTACACATAGGCAAACAACAATTGCATTTGACAAACTGAAAGATGATGTCAAAGAAACAGAAGGATGCATGAGTTTGTTCATAGCTGGCAATTTTTCGCTTCGCGTTGTTGACCATTTAAGTGAACTCTGCAAGGTACACTTTGGTGACAGCAAAGGTTGCAAGAACTTTAAGCTTAGGAGAACTAAGTGCAGAGCAGTTATTTCAAATGTACTTGCACCATATTTCACAACAGACTTGACAGCTGATATTGGCAAAATTAAATACAGCTTATTGATTGATGAGAGCAATGACATTTCTGAAACTAAGCTACTTGATACTTGGAGTAGATATTAGGTACTATTCAGAGACAAGAAAGCAGTTTGTGGTTACTTACTTAGATTTAGTTGAACTGAGTGACTGCAACGCACAGGCAATATGCAATGCGTTAAAAGATTGTTTAAACAAGAATGGACTTGAGTTGCAAAGACTAGTTGCACTCGGCACTGACAATGCGTCTGTCATGACAGGTGTAAACAATGGAGTATATACAAAATTAACATCCGAAGTTCCTCAATCAATCAATCAATCATGTGCCATGCCGGAAAGCGTGGGTGGTCATGACTCGCCATTTCACTCGATCACCAGTGTCGTGGATCAGCTCAGTGTTCCTGTCTCGTCCATGCCATGTGGCCAAGCCATCCAGGTATTTTCCTCTCGGTCTTCCTCTTGGTCTGTTCCCCTCGATCTTGCCAGTTGTCACTAAGTTCTCCAATCCATTTCTTCTCATAACATGTCCAAACAATTTTGACTGTCTACGTCTAATTTCTCTAATCAGTTTACGATGTTCATTTCTCTCCTGTAGTACTTGGTCAAAAGACAAGAGACAAATGAAAATCGTAGATTGATTAGAGAAATTAGACGTAGACAGTCAACATTTTTTGGACATGTTATGAGAAGAAATGGACTGGAGAACTTAGTGACAGCTGGCAAGATCGAAGGGAACAGACCAAGAGGAAGACCGAGAGGAAAATACCTGGATGGCTTGGCCACATGGCATGGACGAGACAGGAACACTGAGCTGATCCACGACTCTCGTGATCGAGTGAAATGGCGAATCATGACCGCCCACGCTTTCCGGCATGGCACATGATTGATTGATAGATAATGTGTTCAGCAGTCTGGTGACTTGATCTAGTCCAAATTCTTCTAAAGCTTTAAACATTTCTGTTGTGATGTTATCTGCACCGGGGGCCTTGCCAGCTTTCAGAATGCTTAAGAACATTTCGAACCTCCATCTCCAAAATTGGCGGTCCTTCATTATTAAATCTAATATCATACTGTTCATCTCTGTTATCATAATAAAGGTGTTTCACATAATCTGTCCATACGTGTAGAATCTGGTCTTTTTCTATTATGATTTTGCCATCTTCAGTTTTTAGACACCCTGTAGATGTACTTTCTCTTTTATTAGTAAGTTCCTGAATTCTTTTTTGCACTAATTTGGTATTTTGACTGTTGTGTTGATTTTCAATTTCTACGCACTTTTCCTCAAGCCATGCTTCTTTTGCCTCCTTACATAATGTTCTGACTTGTCTGTGAATTTCTTCATATTTGACATAATTATTTTTTTTGAGTCTTCTTGTTTCCATGAGGTGTAAAATTTCTTCAGTCATCCATTTCTTACGACCCACCTTCTTTAATTTTGGAATAGTTGTTTCTGCAGCCACATTGATTGAATTCTTCAACGTTTCCCATTGATCATCCACATCCTGGAATAGGATCTCTAGATCAGACAAAATTTCAAATCTGTTCTGTACTTCTATGTTGAATTTGTTTTGTATTTCCTTGTCATTACTCAATATACACAAATCATATTTAGTGTTTCCTGTTATATACTTGACCCTCTTCAACTTTATCCTCAATGTTCCTGTGAGTAATCTGTGGTCACTATAACAATCAGCACTGGGAACTGTTTTTGCTATTGTTAATGCATTTCTAAATCTTCTGCTAATCAGAATGTAGTCAATCTGGTTTCTAATCCTGCTATCAGGACTCCTCCATGTCCATAATCTTCTAGGGTGTTGTTTGAACCAGGTGTTTCCTACAATCATTTCCTGTTCTTTTGCCCACTCTACGAGTCTGTATCCTCTTTCATTTCTCTCTCCTAAACCATAGTTTCCTACTGTGTATCTATCCCCTTGATTTCCTACTTTTGCATTGAAGTCCCCTATTATGATGTTTATTTTTGAATTTTTACATTTCTTTAAGGCAGGCTCTATGTCATTATAAAATTCTTCTACACATCTTCACTGGATTCTCCTGTTGGGGCATATACTTGAATAATATTTATGCTAAAAGGTCTGCCACTTAATTTAATTAGTAGAACTCTGTCCGACACGGCCCAATATGCTTGAATAGATTTTGATGTTTTCCGGTCCAGAATAATTGCCACTCCCCTATGATGATCTTCACCTCCAGAATAAATAATCTTGAAATCTTCTCCTATCTTGATGCCTGCTCCTGTCCATCTCGTTTCGCACATACCTTAAATATTAATTTTTATTTTTTTTTCTGAAGTTCCTCATCTGGTACTAATTAGGTGTGTATGTTATTCCCTTGAGTTGGCAGTGTCACAGGCTGCAGCTGCTTGTCTGCCCAGGAACATCGAGTTCATGATTAGAGAAACATATAACTGGTTTTCTCACTCAAGTCTTCGTCAAGCAAAGTACAGGGAGCTTTTTGCTTTATTAAATGATGGACAACATCCGCTAAAGATTGTTCAATTAAGCCAGACACGATGGATGTCCATTCAATCTGCCATTGTCAGAATATTGCAGCAGTGGGTCGAGCTCAGAACTCATTTTGATGTAGCAAGACTCAACGAGCGCTGTTATACAGCAGAACTTCTACATTCTATGTTTAGCGACATGAAGAACTATGTGCATCTCATATTTCTCAAGCATATTCTCGGAGAAGTTCAAAGTGTGAATAAGAAATTCGAAGTAGATATACAGGATCCAACAACACTACTCAGCGATCTTGTCCAGCTCATTAATTCTATCAGTGCAAAGATTGCTATTCCTGGGAAAAAAAATAACAGAAAGTGATGCTATTCAAGATTATTTAGATCCTAATCCCAATCTAGTTTATGAGTTTGAGAATGGCAAATGCTGTCATAATTACAAACTACCTAAGGATATTCTACGAGAAATTGGATCACAGGAATCATATACACGTTTCTTTCAACCATCATCATCATCATTGCAAGAGCAAACACAGCAAGAAATAGCTTCAGAAACTGAAGAGTTGTTGTGTGACTAGGATTTGGCAGATCTGGAATAAACTTCATTCTAATATTCAGTGATAATAATAAATTATAATGTTCTGCTTTATAACATTTTGAATGAATACCGCCAGTGCTTGTTTTAGTGATTTCGCGAGAAATAGTATTGCAATTTGGTGCTTTTTTGGCTCGAAAGTAGTTCTGATTGGGATTTCGAGGATCTGGAATAAACTTCATTGTAATCTCTCTCTCTCTCATCATGTTCCTTTTGTACCTCGCGGTGTCGAGGCGAAGTATAAACTTCGTGAGAGTGCCCGGTTATGGGCTTCGTATATCGACATTCCCATGGATTCTGTTATTCCCTCCGTCCAACGTTTACGTGGTCGGCCTCTTCCTCTGTTTCCATCTGGTCTGTACATCATTGCTTGTTGTGGCATGCTGTTGACTGGTAGCCTACTTGCATGGCCAAACCATTTGACTTGCTGCTTTCGAATAAAATCTAGAGCAGCTTTAACCCCTACTTTAGTTCTGATTTCTTCATTTCTGATCTTATCTCTTCTTGATACGTTGAGTATTCTTCTCAGAAACCTCATTTCTGTTGTTGTGATTTTTCTTTTCTCTTTTTCTGTCATTGTCCAGGTTTGGCATTGGTAGCACAGAGTTGGTAGGAAGATTGTGTTGTAAAGTGCTTTCTTAGTAGTTATTGATACATGTTTGTTCTTTAGTATTGGTGCCATTTGTCCAATGAGTTGATTTGCCTTATTGCACCTATTTTCGATCTCGTCTTCTGATCTGCCATTTGATTATATTATACTTCCTAGGTACTTGAAGCTCTTTACTTGTTTCAAGGGATGTTCGTTTAGGTGAATTATTGCTGTTTGTTCTTCTTTAGTTATAGTCATTACCTCTGTTTTGCTTGTGCTAATTTTCATGTTATGTTCCCTACACATTTCTTTTAGACTATTCATGTGGTCTTGTAATTCAGCTTCTGATTTTGCTATTAGTGCTTGGTCGTCCACAAACAGGAGTTCTCTAATGGTTAGATTTGCAGATGGTTCTTCTTCTGTGTTCTCGTCATGCGGTATTCTTGCTGTCTCTGCTTGGCTGGTTTCTTTACTTATGTTGTCTATATATGTTATGAACAAGAGAGGGGACAGGACACAACCTTGTCGTACTCCAGATCTTATGGCGAAGGGTTCTGAGTGTTCTCCAGTTGCTCTCACTATGCATTCACTGTTGTTGTATAAACTTCTACATAGGTTTGTTAGATGTGTACTCACTCCATATTGTTTAAGGATTTCCCACAGCTTGTGTCTATCTACCCTATCAAATGCCTTTTCGTGGTCGACAAAGGCTAAATAGAGTGTTTCATTGAATTCAATTGATTTTTCTATAAGTTGTCTAAGAGCAAAAATGGCGTCTGTGCATCCTTTGTTTTTCCTAAATCCAAGCTGCATTTCGCTTAGCTGGGGTTCTAAAGTAGTTCGTAATCTTTTTTCAAGAATTTTGCAAAATATTTTCCCAGTATGACTCAACAGTGAAATGCCTCTGTATTGTGTGCAATCTCTTTTGCTGCCTTTGTTTTGCCAAATTGGGATAATTATGGCGTTTCCCCAGTCTCGTGGTGTCTGTTGTTCTACCCAAACATGGTTGAATAGTCTATGTAGCCAAGCTGTTCCTACTTCCCTTGCTGCTTTAATTAGTTCATTTGGTATTTCATCCTGTCCTGGTGATTTGTTTAATGGGGCTAATCTGATGGCTTCTATAATTTCTTCTTTTAGTATGTCTGGTTCTATTTCCTCGGTGACATCTGTGTAGGTCTCTTGAATTCCTGTGACATCTGTAATTTGTAATATGAAGTGATAATAATAAATTATACTGTGTTACCTTGTTACATCTTATATATAAAAGGCAATGTGTGTGGATATATATGTCCTTTATGCGTTCGCGAACGGCCCATCCGATTGAGATGAAATGTTCTACACGTCTTCCTTTCATTCCAGCGCAGCCAACTGTGATATTTTTTTAGTGTGAAATCGGCTGCTTACCCAATATTATTTCATTTTTCATTTTTCATTATAATTTCATATATCTCAGGGGACTTAACTCTGTAAAAGTTATTTCAAGGGGCATAACTTTTCTGTATAACTTATAGTCATATTGTGGCATCGTTTTCAAAGATTTATAAACTCTTTGTCCATAGTTATGTACCGGCATATGAGTTATAATTCAACAAATAAATGGGCGAAAGATTTATACGTTGTGAAGTCAAACCAGAGTAAGAATGTCCGGTTGACCATTGGGGGAAGGCTTCAACATCGTGCACGTAGCTTGCAGTGTTGAAACATTGTATATATTGCATTAACAAGTACATTATACACAATTCTAGCAGTAAATGTATTCATACTTTAGGATATTAAATGACCGTGTTAACTGTGTGTAGCTAGTGTCATTAAATTAAAAATTTAACAACTGATATAACTAAATGCTTCTTTAGAAAAAAGTTGGCTAGTTATGTCCCTTGCAAACTATAAAATGAATATTATATTCCCGTGAAAATGAGGTATTTGTTTCCCCTTGTAATAACACATGTCATCAATTATAGGAGGCTGCAGGAAAATACGGTTAAAGACGAATTCAATCAAGAAATCAAAAATCTACAAAAGAACATCCCTGATTACCACTCAAGCGTAGATCAGGAATGGACATGTTTCAAGGCTGCCATGCTCGACACACTGCAAAATAAATGTGGAACAAAGAAAGTAGTTAATAGGAAAAGAGCGCTGCAGAAATACCAAAAGGCAAGGACAGAAGAGAAGTTTGAAGATTACAAGAAATTCAGAAACGAAGCAAACAGAGCAGTAAAACATGCAAAACAAAAGGAGTGTAAAATATTCTGTCAAACACTCAGTCCAGATACACCAACCACAAAGGTGTGGAAACAAATAAAAGCTATTCAAGGAAATAAAAAGATCAGCAAAATCCCAACCATCAAAAGCACGAAACTAGCAGTAACAGACCAGGACAAAGCCAAAGTGTTTGGAGATTACTTCCACGAAGTCTGCTCTAACAAAAGACTAGGAAGCAAAGAAAGGACATAGAAGGGAGGAACTGACACAAGAGTTAAAAGACACAACAGACGAGAACATCGAAGAACACTTTATGGATGCAGACATCACAACAGATGAGGTGATGACAGCGCTAAACGAAAAATCCGAAACCGCGGCAGGGGCGGACATTCTAAATTATACCATCATCAAAAAGCTCCCGAATAACACCATAAAAACAATTACTAAGCTGTATAATGTAATATGGCAGACGGGAAAGATCCCCAGACAGTGGAAAACAGCCACGGTGATCCCAATCAAGAACATAGGGAAAGAGCCAACAAGGGTAGAATCATACCGCCCCATCTCGCTGACATCGCACCTGAGCAAAGTTATGGAGACTGTGATAAATAAAAGAATAACATTCTACCTGGAGAAGAATGAACTGTACAGCCATTCTGAGACGAATGTTGCGTATGCCTGGATCTACCAAAGTAACTTGCATCGTCATCATCATCATCATCATCATCATCATCATCATCATCATCATCATCATCATCATCATCATCATCATCATCATCATCTCATCATCATGATACATGCCGATATGTGTGTACGGTCATGTTTCGCCATCTTACACGATCACCCGAGTCGTGGATCAGCTCTGTGTCCTTGTTTCGACCATGCCATGTGGCCAAGCCATCCAGATATTTACTTCTCTGCCTTGCTGGCGGTCTGGAGTCAGATGCCTATGACTATCCACACTGGTCGAGGCCGATCTTATGGAACACCCATTTACGCTGTTTCTCTGATTCTCTGTTAAGTAACGAAACATAATTTTCTAAGCATCGATAAAGAAGATATTTTGCCATGGCTTTCCTTTTTAGCTGTGAGCATACTGGTCGATAACCGTAGCCATTGTCTCCAAATAGACATCCTCTGTCTACCGTTGTGAAATTGGAGACCATAACTTATAACTATCTGTCGGCTGCTCTTCAACTCCATCTACCACCTGCACACATGGCTTCACAGGAACCTGAACTGGAGGGGGGGGGGCGCTAAACGGATACTCCGCCATGCCCAAGGGTGTCCCGTAGGCTAACATAGAGTGGCGGCAGGGGCTAATGGAAGTAGAACAGCGGTAGAAGGCACGGAAGCAGACCGAGTAGAAATGATGCTGAATGGCCATATGTAGGAGCATCATCAACAGAAGGAGATACATGGTCGCCAACATCATGTGACAAGGCACAAGATGATGACAACTCCCATGTCCACTCAGCCTAAAATAGGTACCAGGAAATTTAATGGGAAGTAAAGTCAGCTGATCGGGATTTTGGCCACATCAACCTCCAGTGGCAATCAGTCTAAAAATGTAGGACTTGTGCCGTATACCCAAAATGCTTTCTGGCTTGAAAATGACTCGTTTTCCTTACTGTTCTTTTATTGAGAGACAATGGTCTGGAGATCCGATCCGATCCGATATGAAAAACAAAAATGGCAAACTCGGTCTCCCTCAACCTGCTTCTTTCAGCGTTGGTTAGATAGTCGATCCGTGGGTTTGTGTGGGTCTTTTCACCCTGTGTTTTAATCTTGCTCTCTTTCGAGTGACGTCTGGTTCTTGTAGGTTTGTTTCCCTTTGCATTGCATCTCTTCAAATAGTTTCATTTGGTGGCATTGGCTTCTGGCTCTTCTGGTGGTTTGTTTGGCTAGTGAAGGCTCCTGGCTCGTCTGGCTTGGATGATTTCAGTCCTTAAAAGGACTTTTTATTTGGTGTTTTTGTGGCCATTTTTTGTGCATTGATCGTAGGAGTTTTTCGATGTTGTCTTTCTCTTCCTCCTTGCGTCTGTTTTCGAGAAATAGCTGATGTTGCTTTTCGCAGTCTTCTCCATTCGAGCTTCCACGGGATGATCTCTCCGTCCTCTATATAATAGTCGAACTCGCTCTTAGAGTCATAATATGTGTCTGGGTACTCTACCGGTTTTCTGAATTTCCTGGGCTTTTTCCTTTCTCTTTCTTCCCAGCGCCTTTTGTATTCCTGGAGAATGCGTTCCTCCTTTCTTGAACTTTCTCGAATCTCCTCCAAGGTGCGCACCCTGGGCCCCAGCCAGTCATCGTTCAGGGTGCTCATCTCTGCATTCTTCTGATGTCTGGTTTGTTTGTGATTCAGGCCCGGTGTCTTGGTTTTCATCTTGCGGTTTCTCTGCTAGCTCTTGTGTGGTTTCTGTTGGTTTGTTTTGGAAACGTTCCATTTCAGCTCTGTGCAATTCTCTTTCGGTTTTGATAATTTGTAAGATTTCTTCGTTCTCCTTCTTCAACTCGGCCATGCGCTCCATCTCTTGTTTGATGTTCTGCTGTATCTCCTTCATTTCAGCAAGCAGTTCTTCATTGTCGCTTGTTTGTGACGGTGTTAGGAGCAGCTTGATCTGCTTCTTTAGCTCGTCTATTTGGCTTTGCAGTTGGGCTCTTTCTGCTTGTGAGCAACCCGTTGCTGTCTCGCACCTCCGCATTGCTTCGTTGTATGGTGTCCTTGTGGTTGTGGCTATCTTCAGGATCGTCTCTGTGACGTTGCAGGTACGGACAGCCCAGGTATCTTGCCCCATGCTTGCCCAGGCAGTTGGCGCACTTCCTCTTGTTATTGGGTGCTCTGAAGTCGGTGTCCAGCTTGGCCAGCGGGACACTCCTTAAAGGCGTGATGGTCGGCGCAGTATCGGCAGATTTCCGTCTTGCTGCGGCAGATTGTTCGACTGTGGCCGGCCCTCTGGCATCTTGAGCATTGGTTGATTCTTGGTAGGAACCATTCAGGCTGTTGAGTTATATTGTTGATTGACACCAGGTGTGGAATCTCGTTGCCCTCAGTCGTCACCACCGCCAGTGTGGTTGGTATCTTCGAGTACGTCAGGATCCGCTGTGCCTTCAGGATTCTGATGTGGAGGTTTTCTTTCTGCAGCTGTTTCATGATTTCGTCGTCTGACAGCTCCCCCTGGACACGTTTTACAACCCATTTGGCTGTCTTGGAGTCGGTGTTGCCGCCTCTGGTGTCTTTCTCCTCCTTCTTCTCGGCTGTCTTAGCTTTTGTGTGTGGTGGGCTGGTCTCGGTCTTTCTCGAGGTAGCTTCAGTTGAGTTGACTGTAGTTACGTGGTCTTTGCTGCAGCTTACAGGTAGGTTCTCCACATTCGTCTTCTGTCCGGTCTTTGCGACTCCAACGCTGCACATCTTGCTTGGCTGTGGTTTTCTATTGTTGTTTTTGCGTGCCATTCTCCCCCGTATCAGGTAGCTTGAAATTATAAGGCGTCTAGGCTTGATAGCGCTGAGAAGTGCTGTCAAGCGAATCGGGCTGTGTGGTGGGAAGTGTGGTCTGGAGAATCGAACATTCTTATTTTATCACTCGGCCGTTCAATCCTCTATTCCAGGGGTCACCAAACTTTTTTCACGGCGGGCCGGTTAACTGACAAAATGACGAGCGCAGGCCGGATACTCTTTCTGTACAATACTTGCACAGGTCTCCGTGGCGAAGGTGCTACGGACGCGGTTCTTAATCCCGCATACCTGAGTTTGAAACACAGATGCGCGCGATTTGGCAGCAGATCTCCATGCGCTGATTTTAAACGCTATAGTATGGATGCCTGTCGTTCAGTAAGCAATGTGAAACTACTGTACGTAAACTTGTCAAGACATCAACAACAGCAAAACATGCTGGTGTTTACTGCAAATGTCCTGTAAAGGATATGAAGCTAATTTTAACAATACAGCGTACTTGCAAGCCAGAACGAAAACTCTGGGGGGAAAAGACGACAAACTAAGTTAGTCATGGGTAGTGGCGTGCTATGCACAAACATCAAAGACAACAAACATATTTATTTACTTTTTAAAAAGTTATCAAAGACAGCGACGTTAGCAAAAAGATATTTACATCAGACCTAGTGTGCACATATCACAAACTATGCAGCAAAAAAGATTAGTGAGATTTGTGAAACTGATATTTGGCTTTCAAGATATCATCAATGTTTGGTCTGGAATTGCTGCATCCAATCAAGAGAATTGCTTTCAAATGTTAGTTAGTTAGTTAGTTAGTTAATCGCAGTTCCAACTTCACAGCAACGGGTCGTCCCCATTATGCTCCGTTCCTGTGCCAGTGAATATCACACAAAACGCTCCCCACTGCCCAATGTGAAAAGTGGAAAAGACAGGAGTCTCGACAAAACAACAGCCCGCACAGATACACTGTGCATAATGCCGCCGCCAGAATGTCAACACACCAGTCCCCCACGAAACACCCAATTCATCTCTGATGGAATCGGCAGTCATTTTCCTATCTTAATGTTTCCTAGATGTTCACCTACACAGTCCACGAACATATAATTCATCACCGACGGCAGTGGCAGTCAACCAGAAGCCCAGCAGCCACGCATTTCTGCATAAGGCAAAAACCGGTCAACTCTGGGACATAGCCACCTGCCATCGCTCTGAACATGCAGTCACGTTCCAAAAATAAAAACTTGGGCAGATTCAAAAGCACTTCACACGAAACTCACAGCTCACAGTGTCGCGCCACGCACTCACTCAGTAGCAGGGCGACGGAAACATCAAGCCTCCTTAGTCGCCTCTTACGACATTCAAATGTTCATCAGTCAATCTCGTTCGATGTGTTGACTTCACATACTTCACTTTTAAAAATGTTTGCTCACAGACATAAGTTTTTCCAAAGACATGTCATACAAGCGGCAAATTTCTTCAGTTTCGGAAACTCAACATCAGGTAAGCAACGGTAAAATTCAACATGTTTTCCTTCTCTGTGCTTCTCTTTCAACAAGTCATTCGCTTGCAAATCAGTGAGCTTCAACTGTAGTTCAATCATCAAGGTTACAATCAAACGGATTCTGGAACAGAAGAATGCCATTCTCAGTTTTGTCAAGATCTGAAAATCTCTCCAAAAATGTTTCTTCAAGTCACGAATAATTTTTTTCGGAAAATCGAGGTTGACATCTTCGGCGATTGTAGCGCAAAACTATTTGAAACAGTGAAAATGAGAAAGGTTTTCTCCTTCCAGTTGTGCTTCAAACAATAACAGCTTTCTCCGAAATCAGTTGATGATTCCTCACTCCAGCCATGTCTTTTCCTCCATCTACCGTACAACCTCGGAAGCCGTTTCCACTGAAGGTTATAGCATTGCAAAACTTTCTTCACTTCCATTAAAATGTCCTTTGCAGTTGTTGTTCCATGCATGCTACAAAACGGATGCCAACTCTTCCTTATCTGAAAGTTCAAATTGACACCACGAATGAACACGAGAAGTTGTGACGTATTCGAGAGATCAGAAGACTCATCCAGTGCCAGAGAATACCACAACAAGTTCCTAGTTTTCTCGCGTAACTGTGGCAATTCGTTCTCTCCAAGTTCTTCTGTTTTTCGCACAACTGAACTTGCCGAAGGCTCATAGTTCCCAAACAAATCGGCTTTCTCGGGAAACAAGTCATTTGCTGCTTCCTCATACACTCTTTCATGAAGTTGCTATCAGTCAAACGGTTTGCCTCGTCTGCAATCTTATGCACTTTTTGTAACTTGAATGAGTGACAGATTCACTTTCAGCAAACTTTCCTCGCGAAGAGATTTCTTTGTGTTTCTAAGTCCACGTTTCATGGACTCATATTTCTCAGAGCGTAACTTTCCAGAAAATTTTGAATATGTTAATAGATGTTTTGTTTCGTAGTGACGCCGAAGATTGCACTCTTTCAAGAAGGCAACACTTACGCTGCATATTGCGCAACTGGTTTTCTGGTTCTTTGTTTCCACAAAGAAGTACTTTACTCCCCATTCTTCATTGAAAACGTCGACACTCGGCGTCCACTTTTCTTTTCTTAGTAGCCACAATGAATAGTGAAGTACACGGGATCTGAAAATGAAAAAGACATTGAATTAGAAACATAATTAAAATCCTATTGAAAGACGAACGAACGAACGAACAAACAGACTTTATTGTCAAAGGGTAACAAATTGGGCACGCAGGCCCGTCTTACATTCGGCACTTCCAATCACTCATCTTTCTTTCATCAACAGTGCATAGGAAAAAAAACATTGTCACATGAATTTTGTAAACATAAACAATGCATATTATTATGTTATGAGACACATCCACCACCCACCCACACATCCCCCATTCACTCCAACTCCCCCACCAAACCACACACATCCACACACACATACATCCCCCCACCCATCCACCACATCCCTACACATACACATCTCCCCACCCACACACACCTCTCACCCACCACACATCCCATCCACCCACACCCCAGGCACACATACATTCCCCAACCCACACATTCCCCACCCACACACATCCCCCACCAACTCACATATCCTCTACACGTCCCATTACCCAAAAACAATCACTCACCCACATGTCCTCCTCCACCCACACACCTCCAACCACCCAGCCAAACACACAATCCTCGGCCACACATCCCCCACGCACACACACATCTCCCCGCCAACTCACATATCCCGCACCTACCCACACACAAATTGCGCACCACCCACATAATCTCCCATCTTCCCCAGCCCACTCATACATCCCGAGACCGCCACTACAAACATCCCCCACCATCTCCTAACCTACACACACTCACCCACCCACATATCCTCTACCCAACCACACATCCTCTACCCACCCATCCCTTAACAAAACATCTCTTAACCACACACCCTTACTCATAAACAATCACCCACCCACACATACTCTACCCATCCACACATCTTCCACCCACCCATCCCCCAGCCACACATCCCTTAACCACACACCCCTAACCATATACACACACATCCCCACCCACGCACAATCTCCCCACCCATACACACATCCCTCACACACATCCCCACCCACCAACACATCCCCCATTCGCACACACACACCAAGAAAAACAGATGATTAGGGGTCACTGGTGAAGCTACTGCTCACCAAAGGTACACATAAAGTGTAAAGGTACCTTTAGTAATATAATATATCTCATAAGAAGGTTTGCAAAATATATAAACAGGGCCGGCCTAAATAAACAGACTAGAGCAAAGTTTTCCAACCGGGGTCCCGCAAGTGGCAGCCAGTGGTTCCGCCGAAACAGACTGAAGTCGCCTAAATGCAACAGTTCTGCCCATCTGGTTTATTACATAAAGTAGGACAGCCACATGCGTCATCGTACAAAGTACCTTGAGCAACGAAAACATTTGCATAAGGATCTGCTCCGGCAGAAAGGTGGAAAAACATGATCTACAGACCATCTCGATTACCATCTTGACCTTGGAATTCTTCTGAGCTGGGGATAATATTTTCGTAATAACACTAGGCTTCTATAGAATTTTTATGCTACGTTTGCTACTTGATTGCATCTATTCACACTTGTAGTTCATTTAACTATCACTGTCAAACAAAGAAATCCTTGTTACATACCTATAAAATGGATGACTGGCACAAAGAAGTAAATATTTCTGGAGCATAGGACCTGTGTTGACAGCCGGACGCATCTGGGGGAGGGAAAGATTCGTGTTTTGTGTGTGTTGCCATGGAAACCAAGGTAACTTCACAATGTAGGCGGCGCTACAGTGATCCGGTGAAGGATTTGAGATCTCGCGAAATAAGCAAACATTGCAATAAACAAGAAAATCTGGATAGTATAATTAATAATTGAAAATAGTAAATTTAAGGCACATAGCAGCCAAGAAGTCTCCGCACTTGTGAAGATTTATTATTCTAAACATAATATTTACATTTAAATTGTATCACAACGTCTCGTGTTCCATACGTTATATCAAGCAAGTTCTAGTACCGTCGGCGGGCCGGATGAAATTACGTGGCAGGCCGGATCCGGCCCGCTGGCCGTAGTTTGGTGACCCCTGCTCTATTCTATACAATGTTTGAACCAGTGGTGGTTATCTTCTCCCCACTCTCAAAATGATTGAATGGTCACTCTAACCCAGAGGTCAGTGTGTCAGATATCGCCATGCTTTTGTACGAGGCTATGGTCACAATTGATGCCACGCTTGACTGATGTTAATAGGTTATAACATGATCTTTATATCATGCATCACATGACGTTTTTTCTCGTGACTTAAGTACTGAAAAAGAAGACGAGCCCATTACTTTTGGTAAAGAGTAAAGGAAAGCTTCGCTAGGTAAGTGATGGGAAATCTGTGTCTATTTTGTTAGAATCAAAGTCTTTTCTGCTCAACCGTGTCCTTCTGTGGATGTTAATAAAGTCTTGTGTCAGAACTCGGCGATTCTGTACAATTTTTTAGAGATCTGGGAGGCATATGCTACTTCTAAATCTTTATTTTTATAACTTATTTTGAGTCGCTTTCCAAGTTAGGGCTCGGAACTATAGGCAGAATATATCTTGAGGATACATCTGTCTGATGTGTATAATAAACGTTAGTCAGTTGTCATTGTAACTATTTCTTTCACATTCGCTGTTTGGTAACAACGTATTTCATTATTGCAGAATCTAAGATTTTTTTTTTAATGTATAGAGGATGAACGATGAAGAAACTTTTGGATTGTAGTTAGTAGGACAAAAACGCATTTTGTGGGTTTGTCTAGATTTAGAAAATCCAGGCCGCTCAGTTTGTTCAGTCTTAAGTTCTCCATTTTATGCACTATCACAGCGGTTAATTAGTGAACAAACAAATAGACGTTGACACTAGAAGAATTCAGGAGAAAGTATTAAGATTAGAAATAAGGTTATGAAATGTTTATTAGTTGATTAGTAGTTGACCCAATTATAACTAACTATGATACCTTGTTAACCAAGAAACAAAAGTTAATCAGGAAGTTAAGGAAGTGACGGTCTGGAGTCAGATGTGATAATCAGCAGTAGAAAGGAAAGGTCATCAATGAACATCACAGTAAACGGGGAGGTACTAAAACAAGTGAAAATTTTCTCCTATCTTGGACATATAATAACAAATGATGGCAGAAGTGAAGTAGAAATCAAAAAGATAATAGGAATGGTCCAAAATGCTTTCAACAGCATGCAATCAGTATTAACATCTAGAGCAGGGTGGCCAACACGAGGCCCGCGGGCCACATTTGGCCCGCCGGGGGTCATGTTGTGGCCCGCGGAGCTAGGTCAAATGAACGTAAAAGTTTTTTTAAAATTAAAAAAA
>JACEFZ010004063.1:0-21721 GCA_014155875.1 Cepaea nemoralis | reverse complement strand
GGGATGGGTTGGAGGGTTGGGGGGTTTTTAAGGAGTTTTTTGGGGGCGGCAAGAGTTGGGGGGAAAGGTTGGGGGGGGGTTTTTTTTGGAAAAAATTGTTAAAAGGCCTAGGTAGAAGATGTCGCCAGTGTCTCAATTACATGTATTAAAGCACAGCTTACTAGTTTACAATCACTGGAACCACTTCTAGACCAAAGATGGCTATGTCTTCAAAGAAAGTCTTGCAGGCATAAATGTTCGATAAAACTTTATATTAGATTAATATATCATATTAAACTTTTTTACTGTCGCTTAAATAAAAAAAAAAAAACTGCAAATATCCTTTTAATGATTTTTTATTTCTTATAGCAATGGGGCTGCTTCTTTTTAAAAAGGTCCTTTTCTCCCCACTAGGGTCCATTGCTCCCCACGTGCTGGTCCATTTCACCCCAATGGTGGTCCTTTTCTCCCCATGTTCATATACATTTTTAAAATGCATTTTGTAAGAAACATATAGAAATAGATTGCTAAATGTTTTCCCCTTTTAAAATAAATGAATGTACAACTTTTTAGTCAGGGTTTTTGTTATTTTTCGATAAAATCTGTTCCGGTGATGAGCAAAAATTGAAAACTACAAAATTGCTGGTCCATTTCTCCCCAGTCTCCCCTAACCAGATAGCTAAAAGTAAAACACGTTGAAAAGCAATGCGTAGGGGACATAAACATCTAATATTGTTATAAGGGAGACTACTAGCATTTAAAAAATTGCAATTGCTTGACTATAATATTATAAAGAACTAACTTAAATATCTCTCTACTATATTTTTTTTATAAAGAAGACAATTAATACAGATGTAGATATTAAATATAGAGAATAATTCTTTTATATTACTTAGAAAATGTGTCTTTAATCTTTACTTACTTAATTTTATAATCAACTTTGAAGTTCTACATTTTTTTATGACATTTCAATTGTATACTTTCAATGTAAGTATATTTATTATAATATACAGTAGTCCCCCTCTGTGGGGGACACAGTTTTGGAAAATGTGATCATTATCATAACAAATTCTATCATTGTGTTTATTAGCATTGCTGTTATCACCCTTAGTAGTTTTTATTCCTTGTCATTATTATTATAAGATGTATTTCATGTAAACACCATTCCTAAGGTAATCAATTTAGCACATAAAATCACATGTTAAAACTATTATTTATTATCATTGAGTCTATCACTAGTCCCAGCACTGTTATTCCTTGTCACTATGATATCTATTTATGTATTTGGTTGTTACTTTGCATTATTATCATTGTAATCACTATTAATATATATGGCTTTGTAAACGCGTATACTATCACATCCCCCTTTCCCACCCTTTTGATACTGTGATTGTTGTCTCTGCTGCCACCCTCACCGTTTTGTTTCAGTTCTGCACCGCCATGTTTATCATCACCGAGGGTGATGGTACTTGGTAGGAGTTTTTGGAGCTGACAGGAAAGCGGGGCGGCAGGGGAAATAATAACAGCCTGCTACCATCACGCTTTTGATTTAAAATATTTCCTTACAACAATGTCAATGGAGAAATGTTTAAATGTATAACATATTTGTAATTTTTGAGCATATGTCACCTACACGCCCACATGCAACGCTCTGTAAAAACACGCACACAAATACTGAACACACAGTACGCATGTAACAACACGAACAATACAAATGCAACAACTACCTTTCTGCATTGTAAACTAGTATACCCCTTGACAACCACCCCCTCCCCTTTTCCCCCACACTTTCGACACTGTTGGTTTTGATGCTACTGCCGCCTTCAATAGTTAGTTCCAACAGATTTTACTGCCATTTTCCTCATTACCAAGTGGTGATGATGGTATTGGTGGGGTTGGAGCTGACAGGTGAGAGGGTGGCAGAGGGGGAAAAAATGGTATACTATAGTCTTGTTGTTGTTTGTACTCGTTTTTCTTTACCCCCCATTTCAAATGTAAAAATGTTGAAACAAATGTAAAAATTTGCGCATATGTCACCTACACTTCCACATGCAACGCTCTGTAACAACACGAACAATACAAATGCAAATGTTTCTTAACACTCAATAAAAGTTTAAAAAAAAAAAAAAAAAAAATCTGTGGGGGAAAACATTATCGCTTCTCGGCCTTTTGGCTAAGATCAAGTGTATTTGCTGGCCTCCAGTAGAGCTCTTGGTCTGGTCGTAGGCCAGGATGATCATTCTCGGTCCTTTGGCTAAGATCAGACGCATTTGCTGCATTCCCCCCCCCCCCCCCAGTAGTGCGCCTGGTCTGGTCGGGGGCCGGGTGATCCAAAAAAAAAAACCCTCACATAAGCATCACTTTAAATGTGGGCCCGGTGGACCACTGTGGGCAATAGCTCACAGTGGGACTAAGGGTCCACGCCAAAAACAGGGGAGGCGGGGAACCAGCTAGTCTGGGATGACCGCCAAACCCCCCCCCCCCCTCCCCCCCCCCCCCCCCAAAAAAAAAAACATTTTTTTACTGGCCTCTTAAGGCCACATACAATTTAAAAGAAATTAACCACACACCTCCCAAACTTTGATAACATTTAGAAAGAAATGGGAAGGCAGAATATTCACATGTTAGGTATATCTGAGACCAGAGGGCTTCCACTTCCGAGGAATATAGCAATAATCCATTCTGGTGGAGAGAAAAACAGCCAGAGGTAGCAATTATAATGGTTATAGAAATATGAGAAGAACAATGTGGGTTTGTAAAAGGCAAGGGTTCAATAAATGCTGTATATATGCTGAGAACATTAATTGAACGTTCTGTAGAAGGAAACAAACACCCACATCTATGCTGTATTGACCACCCAAAGGCTTTCTATAAAGTAAGACATGCCAATATGATAAAGATGCTTGCAGATCTACAAATTGATGGGGAAAGACTTTAGACTTGTAAAAAAAATACATATATTGGAAGCAACAAGCTGCCATAAGGACTGATAAGGAAGTAGGTCAATATCAGCCTATTAAGAGAGGTGTGAGACAGGCACGTGTAATGTCTCCAGATCTTTTTTCCCGGTGCAGTGAAAATAGTTTCATGAATGTAGAAGATATGAAAGGAGCCATCATTTGGGGACGTAACATCGAACGAACGAACGAACAAACTTTATTTTCAAAGGGTTAAGAATTGGGCACGCAGGCCCGTCTAACATTCTGCCCTTCTCTCACTCTCTTTCATACATTATTTCATTCACACATCATTCAAGGCTAACAGAGAACAGCAACAATAAAAAGATATGCATTATAAAGGCATGGGCAAAATGCGAACATCAAAACTACACGACACAATAAAATTAGATAATGGTCTGACACTTGTTACTAGCCATGTGGAATATACTGGCCTACCAAAAGGGGACTGGCTGTTATACTAGGGTTTTGTTATTATTATTATTATCTCTATTATTAAGGGGGAAGATAATCCGTACTGAGATAGTGTTCGAGTAATTTGCGATTATATGAATAGGGATTGGTGATGTCTTTGATTTCTTGTGGAAGATTGTTCCACAGCTGAGCTGCAGAGTACGTTAAGCTTGTTTTGTATAAGTCAATCCTAGGCTTCGGAATGTGTAATATATTTAAACGTTTACTGTGTCTAGCATTATATTTAAACAATGGCCAAAGGTAATTTGGGGCATTCCGATGCAGGATTTTGTGAATTAGTTTAGCTTTATTGAAAAGTAGGCGTTTGCGGAGTGGTAGTAACTGAAGGCGTTTATACAGGCTAGGATTGTCAGATAAATGTTTGTTATAAATTAGACTCATGGCCCGTTTCTGGAGTGAGTAAAGTCGCTTGGTGTTTGAATTAGAACAACCGTCCCAGATTGTAGAGCAGTAGTCAAAGTGGGTCTGTATATGAGAAGTATAGAATAGTTTCCTTGTGTCCTCATCAAGGAAGTTTTTAATTTTGGCGAGTTGGTAGACTTTTTTCGCTGTTTGTTTAATAAGCGCTTGAACGTGGGAATTAAAGGTTAGGTTTCTATCAATGATTATGCCTAATGTTTTGTGCTCAATTACACTTTCTACTGGCATGTTATCGATGTGAAGTTGAAGTGATGTGTGTGAGCTTAGAGTTTGAAGTCTTTGTCTGGTTGTTAGTAACATTGATTTTGTTTTAGTGATGTTAATTTGCATACGGTTTGAATAGCTTCACCTAACTACATTATTTAATTCTTGTTGTAAAGACGACTCCAATAAAATACAGTTTTCAGCATTTGTGTACACTGTACAGTCGTCTGCAAATAGATCGCAGGACGACGAAAGATGTAAAGGTAGATCGTTAATATATATGGCAAACAATAGAGGGCCAAGAATAGAGCCTTGCGGTACCCCAATATTGAAGGTAGTGGTATGAGACAGACATTTATTATGTGATACTACTTGCTTTCTGTTTGATAGAAAAGATGATATTAGAGTGACTACATTAGGGCCAATTTTCATTGTCTGAAGTTTTTTAATTAAAATAACATGGTCTATCATATCAAATGCTTTCTTGAAATCAATAAACACAGTTCCACATAGACTGTTGTTGTTTATATTCTGGTGCCAATTTTCTATAATGTTTGTTAGGGCCGTATGGCAAGAATATTTTAGTCGAAATCCTGATTGGTTGTCAACAATAAGCTTGTTGCGAACTAAATACTGTAATGTTACTTTATGGATGTGTTTTTCTAGTGGCTTAGATAGTAATGATAGTAAGGAAATGGGTCTGTAATTGTTCGGGAGATCATTGTCCAATGAACCAGATTTAAGAAGAGGGTACACTTTAGCGATTTTGAGAGCTGATGGAAAGTGGCCTTTGGTGAGACACTGATTATATACATAGGTTAGTGATATACAGATCACTGGCGCAGTACAACGGAGAATCCGGTTGCTGATTCCATCTAACCCAGATGAGGTTGTGTTTTTTAGGTTACTAAGGTAAGTGAATACCTCAGTGATTGTCATTAGCGGTATGTCGGAAAGAATATCGCCGGAGCATCTATTCTCGCAAAACGATGACAGTAAAGATAAGTTGCAAGGAGAATTAGGTATTGAAGCCTTCAACTGGTCTATGTCAGTTTGAAAAAAATTACTGAATTGGTCGCATGTAATATGATGTGATGGTAAAGAATTTCGGAAGTTACACTTGTTTGTCAAGGTGTTAATTGCCTTCCATATATCCTTACTATTTGTTTTATCCATTACTAAGTTCTTAAAGTAATTTTTCTTTTCCCGTCGTATGGTATATTGAACTTTGTTTCTAAGAGTACGGTATGCGCTGAGATCCCGCTTTTTATGTGCTTTATCCCTGTCTCTCATAATTTGAAGTATTTCCTGGGTGATCCAAGGTGGCTTGACGTGGTGTTTTACTCGAACTTCCTTGATTGGCACATGTCTATCAAAAACATCAATAAATGTTTTCATCCAGAATTCCAGAGCATCATCCGGGTCAGGAAGCTGACAAACATTGTCTAGAGGTGAACTGAGCAAGTCCTGTAAAAATGCGTTTTGGTTGAAATGTTTGTTAACTTCTATATTTTACATTTATGTGTTTATGTTCAGGAGTTTTAATTCCTTGTTTAGACCACGTGCAGCATATTGGGTAGTGATCGCTCATTGCAGTATTGGGTACAGCGCATTCTATGATGTTGTCTGAGCAAGTTACATAAATGTGATCTATGACTGTTGAAGATGACTTTGTTACTCTAGTAGCCTGTTGTACTATTTGTTGGAAATTGTATGATGCAATTATATTTCCCCATATTATGTTGGATTTGTTGGTGTCAATGTTAAAGTCTCCGAGTAGTATAATTTACTTCCCGGAAGCGAAAACCACATCCATCATGGTAGTGAAGTTTTCGTACCAGACGTGTCCAGCACTGGGATTTCGATAGAGGTAGCCAATTATCAGGGGTGTGCGGTTTTGAAGTTTTAGCTCTAACCACATACATTCTATTTCGCAAGTTTCAAAGTCTAGCCTACGGTGAGCATTTAGTAAATTAGAAACATAGGTTACTATGCCTGTCTCTTGTTTCCTACAGGGATCCCTTCTAAAAACTTTGTACCCTTTAATAGATATTTTCTTATTATCTTTAATAGATCAATAACATTAGATATGCAGATGATACAGTATTGATTGCAGACAATGAGCAGGATCTGCAACATCTGGTAGATGCGGTTGTTGCACACAGTGAACAACTGGGGTTAGAATTACATTGTAAGAAGATACAAATTATCGTCGTCACTAGGAAGAAGAAAGTACCACAATGTAACATACAGGTAAATGGGAATATTCTTAAACAATTCAATCAGTATAATTATCTCGGAATAGTCATAACATCTGATGGGAGATGCCTTGAAGAGATAAGAACAAGAATCGCCACGGCGAAGGTAGCCTTTTGCAAGATTAAAACACATACTGACCAATAAAAATATGCAAATTGCAACGAGAAAAAGAGTGTTGAGGTGCTATATAGAGCCTGTACTTTTGTGTGAAGCTTGGACAATGAGCAGTCAAGCTAAAAAGACATCTGATGGCTGTGGAACTGTGGTTTCTGAGGAGAATGCAAACAATACCTGGGACAGACAGAAAAACCAATGACCAAGTACTACAAGAAACAAATGAAAATCGTAAACTGATTACAGAAATTAGACGTAGACAGTCAAAATGTTTTGGGCATGTTATAAGAAGAAATAAATTGGAGAACTTAGTGACAACTGGCAAGATCAAAGGGAACATACCAAGGGGAAGACCGAGAAGTAAATACCTGGATGGCTTGGCCACGTGGCATGGTCGAGACATGAACACTGAGCTGATCCACGACTCCGGTGATCGAGTGAAATGACGAGTCGTGGCCGCCTACGCTTTCCGGCATGGCACATGATGGGTGGATTTTAAAGGATACTGTGTTGACAGAATTTTGGGGAAATTCATAATGGATTCTATTCTACTCAGGTACACCGTGTTACCGAGATGAGATAGTCCCAGGGGCGTCACTAGGGGGTGCGGGCCGCACCGGGTGACACCATCAAGGGGTGACACCAAAATAAAAAAATTGCAAATTTGACAAAGCAGACATAGCTCTGTCTAGTCGGGTTTCATAACCGTTCATTGTTAATTTTAGAAATTTTAATGTTAAATAACAAAAATTTAACTTTGTCCGAGTTTGTCGAAGTTCTTTATTTATGTTTTACCTGAAGTATTGAAGTTATATTGTTCAATTTGTTTTCTTTCTTATGTCCTTATTAACTTTTTGACTTATTTTACAAACATTACTATATGCTATTATATATGGTACAGGAACACTCGGAAGAAGACCATGGTGAAAGTCTAGAGGGGTGACACCAAGAGTTTACCGCACTGGGTGACACCAACCCCAGTGACGCCACTGGATAGTCCAGTCACTTATCTGCGTTTACCCAGGGGAATACACTTATACAAGTTTCTGCGGTAAATTTCGACCTATGAAGACGATTCTCCCACAGCTACACCAAAGAAAATGAACAAACCAGACATCCCTACAGGGAAGACAAACGACCAACGACAGACCACAGAGGAAGACGACAACATATCGTTAAGAAAATTATTTATCGTCACTGACACAGAAGAAGAGGAGAATCGCCAAATCACACCAAACAGCTACACACACTCTATTTTTATTATCTTATTATTAATATCAATTATCAATTTGTACTCAATATATTGGCACTCTTCCGAATACCGGTTCCAAATGAGGACATAACTCTGTAGTCAAAAAGTATCCCTTACAGGGACTCATTGGGTCAAAGGCTAGTCACGTGACATGCAAGACGTCATTGGGACATGTGTTTGACTATGTGACATATTTTTGTTTAATTTTCACCGTGTCCTCAGTAGCATAGCGGTAAGTATCTCCGCCTGTGTAGCAAGAGACCATGTAGCAAAATATATATATATATATATATATATATATATATATATATATATATATATATATATTATATATATATATTGTGGGGTTATTGTGAAAGGAATCCACGAAAAATAACAGAAAAAAAAAATACTTTTCGGTCACGCTATTGATCAAACTATACGCTTATCCATGCATGACTAGGGTTCAAACATACATCAACACAGACACTAACCACATAGATATATACATACCAAATATACATGCACCCGTATTTGTATGTTTCCACACACGCACACATACACGTATACTCAGTTATATGTATACGTACAGACATATCTATGCATGCATGAACCAATACAGATATCGATGTATTTATATTTTTGTATACCTTATCCAAATCCCACAGACAAATTTGAAATGTGTATATTCCCTTTTGTCTAAGTGTTTTTGAATATTTGTGTGCTTTTGTTTTGGACCATGTGCAGTATTATGTTTGTTGTATGTTCTGAATCTGTATGTTGCTGTATTTCTACAGATCAATACCACATACCTGTATTCTGCTAATGCAGTCAACAATATTGTGTGATTATTTTATGTGGTTTTGAGTATTGTGTTTAAAAATATTGCCTTGTACATATCTGTCGTCTTTTTGGTGAATATTTCAATTAGTTGTCTTAAAGTGTCTAGTGCGGACTGTACTGCTAGGCATGTTAAAAAATGTGGTCTTCTGTTTCTTGTATGTTTTGTCTACAGAGTTGACATAGTGCTATTCGTTTTGACCTGTGTGCTTGTTTTTCGGTAGTAGGTGTCATGTTAAAGATAAAACGATATGTAATTTCCCTCGCCTTGGGAGAGATGTTTGGGTTATGGCAATTAGTAAATGTACATGTGTAGTCTTGTATGCAGTATGTTTTTCCTCTTTTAATTCTAACTTGTAGTGGGGGAGCTTGTTGTTTAACCAGGTATTTGTAGATTTGGCGTATTGTCTGGTGTAGTAAGTGCTCACTCCCTCGGAGTGCTTGTATACATGTCTTATAGAACGCAGGTATAGTTCCAAAGTAGTGTGGTGTGTTAAGATGTACTCCCCTAAGGTATTGCAGTCTCATTTCTATATAGTAGAGTGCTAGTGGGTGTTGTTATGGGTGACTAAGGATGTGTCCTATATGGTGGATTCTCAGCGCTTGAATCTTTGTGTTTATGTCTTGCAGTGTTATTCCCCCCCCCCCTAGTTTCTTGTCATGTGTGAGTGTCTTATGCTGTATGCAGTAAATTGTGCTCCCAAAGATGAAACGTCTGATGTGTTTGTTGATGTCTGAATGAAAGTATTTTAGGCTATTCCTATTCTCTTTTTGATTTCTATTTCACTTCTACCATCATCTGTTATTACACGTCCAAGAAAGGAGAAACTTGTTACTTGTTCTGGTATCTCCCTGTTTACTGTGATGTTCATTGATGACCCCTCCTTTCCACTGCTAATAATCATAGTTTTTGTTTTTGGATGTTAATATCTAGGCCACATTCTGCACTATGCCTGTTTACATGTTCAATTAGGTGTTGTAACTCTTGCTCGCTTTCTGCTAGTAACACGGTATCATCGGCATATCTAAGATTGTTTATTATTCTTCCATTTCGACTTGTTTAAAAATTCTTTCTGTGTATAGGTTGAAGAGGCTTTGGGACAACATGCATCCCTGCGGTAACCTTTTTATTTCTATGGGCAACAAATAATTATTTCCGCATCTAGTTGATGCCACTTGTTCCCAGTACAAGTTACTAATAAGTCTGGTGTCCTTTCTGTCTACTCCTATGTCTTGAAATCGAGTAAAAATTCTACCCAAAGTATTTCAGGATCCTCGCCGGTTCTACGGAGTTCATGCACAGAGCTGAGATTCTCCAGACTTAGGCTTGAGTTAGGAGTAGAATGGAGCACTTATGGGTTACACCCGTGTGCCGTGATGTTGATCCGCCGACTAAACTAAACTAAACTTATGTCTTTAAGGTATGTAATTAGTCGTTCATGTTGTGCTCTATCACAAGCTTGTAGTCCAGAAAACGAGGCCACCCATGTAAGTGATGGTTAGAGGGAATAACAGTCTATGATAATTTCGATATACAAAGATAACTCACAAACGGGCACTCTCCCGTTTATGCTTCACCTCTACACTACAAGGTAAAATAAGAACGAGGTGAGATGAGATTATTTGAATGAGTCAGTCAGTGATCTTTTACCACCGGCAGCATTCAATACCTCAGTGTGTCACGACTTTCTCAACATTCCTAATTCTTCTCAAAAATTGCATCTCCACTGTCTATTCTGAGTGATCTTCTTAGCTTCTTAACACATCAATACTCATTATCCATCATTAGACTGAGTGTTTTTTCTTCTGTATTTTCTTTAAAGTCGGTGTCTGCTGTAGTGAATTCTATTGGTCTACATTTTATACGTCGCATTTTAAACCAGTTATCAAATTGTGTTTGAAGAAATATGTTTTGTCTCACAAAGATCATTAGCATACACTTTCATGAATAAAAATGTGTCTTATGAAACAATCAAAATACCATGTCATCGTCAGGTTCTTCAGACGCTATCTTACTCTTGTCTTTTCCTCTTTCTTTGCTTCAGCTGGGGCAGCAGGTGAGGCAGCTCTTTCCGTTATCAGAGGCAGCAGCGGCTGGCGTGGCAGCAACTGCACCACTTGATGGGACTGATGCCAGCGTTGAGGAACCTCATTCGTTGTATCAGAGGCAGCAGCGGCTGACTTAGAAGCAACTGCACCACTTGATGGGACTGATGCCAGCGTTGAGGAACCTCATTCGTTGTTCCACATGTTCCACTCGCAGATACCACTGATAAATTGGATAGTTCGCTTTCGGTAAGTTCAGAGCGAATGTGGTACTGTTCTTGTTTCGTAGTATATGTACAATTAATATTGTTCGCTTTCTACCACACACTACACAATTATTCAAAACACTTAATACATTAATAATAAAATAAGAAACCTATATATAATGGGAATAAACCCTATCACATTATATAGTAGACACACAGCTTTTCGTGGAAAAAAAATCTTCACTGATGGCTGTGTTGTTCTGAGTGTATTTGACACACTGCACTCAGACATTAGTGCTTACTGGGTCGGTCGGACAACGGGACAACAGATCGGCAATTGTGTTGGTTCTGCCTGAAATATGTCGAACTTCAAAGCTGTAATCTTGGAGTTTAAGAGACCAGCGCGCTATCATGTGGTTGGCAGGCAATCCTGAAGTAATAAATTTCAACGGACTATTGTCGGACTCAACAATGAAATGACGTCCCAGAAGGAATCTGGAATATTTAGTTATACCTTCAACTAGAGCAAGGGCTTCCAACTGCGGTGTCGACCAAGAGCGTTCTCTAGGTTTTAATTTTCTAGAGAAGTAGTATACAGGATGTAGGATGTTATCATGTTCCTGTAACAGAACTGCTCCAATCGCTACGGAGCTCGCGTCTGTGCGTAATCTAAAGGGAATAAAAACATTTGGCAATTTTATAATGGGATTCTTTAAACTATTCTCAGAGAAATAAGATAAAGCTTTCTGGAATGCAAATTTTAGGCATTGATTGTTTACAATATTTTCAGGTTGATCTTTCGTTAGTAGGTTAGTAAATTTTTCAGTCAATTCAGCAAAATCAGGTATGAACTGTCTATAATAATTTAGTACTCCTAACACACTTCTGACTTGCTTTTTCGTAGTCGGAAGTGAGAGTTTCAGTATTTTGGACACGATGTGATCGTCTGTCGTGACAAAGCCATTAGATATTTTGTACCCCAAGAAGGATATTTCCTGATAGGCTATGTCTACTTTTGTCGGCTTTACTGTCAGTCCGTGCTGTCTGATCCGTTCAAATGTCTGCTGTAATGTCTTTATATGGTCTGTCATTGTCTTTGTATGAACACAAATGTCATCCATGTAACAGATAATGGTTGATATGTCCACTAGTAAAAGTCGTGTCATACGTATAAATGTCGCTGGGGCATTGACCAGCCCAAATGGAAGTTTGCACCATTCGTACAGTCCCCAAGGTGTGGCAAATGCTGTCAGGTGTCTGCTCTGTTCGTCTACCGTTATCTGCCAGTAACCTTTCGTCATGTCTACCTTCGTAAAGAATCTAGAGTCTGTCAGTTCTGTCAGTAGATCTTCAGAGTTGGACATAGGTTCTAGATCAAGAAGAGTTATTTTGTTTAATTTCCTATAGTCGATACAGAGTCTTATCGTATTGTCCTTTTTGCGTACCATGACCATTGGAGATGAGAAATGTGATTGGGATCGTCTAATGATGTTGTTTTTCTCTAAACTAATGATTTCCTGATGTAAGGTTTCTTTGTAATGCACTGGAATGGTGTAAGGTCTGCATCTTATGGGTGTGTTTGAAGTGAGTGTGATGTGATGCTGTACTAATTCTGTTTGTCCTGGATTGTTGGAGAAGATGGTGTTGTACTGTTGTATGAGATGTTTGCAGCTGTCTATTTCTGCTTGAGTTAAGTTTGGGTTTATTTTGATTTCTTTCAAGCAGTTCGTCGTGTTTACTGCAGGTGTTGGAATTTCGTCACTATCTTCTGTCATCTTCATGATCTATTATTACTGTACAAGCTATTGTATCGTCTTGTTCGGTATCTCTGTTGTAATATCGGTCTTAGCATATTGATGTGGAATATTTTGTGTTTGTCTTTTATTTTAATCTCATAGTCTACAGCTGAAATCTGTCTTATAACTTTAAAAGGTCCTTGCCAAGACTCAGTCAATAAGTGTCTGTCACTAGGTAAGAGAAGAAGTACGTCCTGTCCAGGTGTCAACGTTATTGTCCTGTTACCTTTGTCTGCATATTGTCTATATGTAGCACCAGATACTTTTAGTGCTTCTTTTGCAATTATACAAGATTTGATGATTCTTTCACGCAATGATGTAACGTATACGTATGATGATATGGGTTTAAGTAATGGGTGGCTTCAGTTAACATTTGATGATAGATAGTTAATGGGCCACGTGGTTTGACACCATAGATAAGTTCAAAAGGAGAGAACCCAGTACTGGAATGTGGAACTTCGCGATAAGCAAAAAGTATAGCAGGCAAATACAAGTCCCAGTTGTTGGGGTGTTCTTGCGTGACTTTAGCAAGCATTTGCTTTAAATCACCGTTAAATTTTTCTATGATCCCACTTGAGTGAGGATGGTACGGGGAATTGAAACATTGCTTCACTCCTAACATCTTGGTGAAAGCTTGAGTAGATGCGGCAATGAACTGACTTCCCCTATCTGATTGGATAGTGTCTGGAAATCCTATCCGTGAAAATATATGGAAGAAAACTTCCATTATATCATTGGCAGTTATGTTCTTTAGCGGAATCGCTTCAGGCCAGCGACTACATAGATCAATGATGGTAATTATATATTTATTCCCTCTGGTTGTTACCTGATTAAGAGGGCCCATATGTCGACAGATATTTTCTCAAAAGGTCGACTGGCTAAGTCAGTGATTTGTAACTTTGCCTGTGGGTGTTTACCTTTCTTTACCAGTTTTTGGCAGATGTCACAACTTCTGCAATATTGCTTAATGTCATTACAGAATTTGGGCCAATAAAACTGAGTTAGTAATCTTGACCTGGTCTTAGAGTATGCCATATGCCCTGCGAGAGGTATATCATGGGCAAGATGTAAGGCTTGCTTACGGTATTCAACTGGCAAAACAGTTTGCTCTGTTGTGTTGTCACCTCTGGTATAGTACCTGGTGAGGATGCAATTTTTCAAAGCAAAATGCCATCTTGCATTTTTGGTTACCTTTGGCTTTTGGCCGATCAGATTAAAATATTTAGACAATGAAGGATCAGCTTTTTGGGCTGTTACAAAAGTCTCCTTCATAGTTTTAGGAGGTAGTATCACTGGGCTAATCATTTCTATAGCCTCAGTTTGATTAATTTCATCTTGCACTCTAGCAGTAGATCTAGTTACTGCGTTCACACATTAAATGATATCAGATGGTGGTGAAAAAGTTTGATCAATGATGTCATGAGGATCTTAGTGCTACAATAGCTACCATACATTCATTTGGTGGTACAGCATTATCAATGATGATATTTGATGGTGATGATGTTAAGTTCTCATCAATGCACACAGATGTTATATCACGAGGCATATCATTCACCTCTGGTAAATTTCCAATGATAATATCACACACAGGGTTAGTTAATGCTGCGCATTTTACTTTCCCAGTGAGGAAAGGTGTCTGAATATATGCCCATGCTAATGGGTACTTTTCAATATTCCCAGGGAATGTTCTGCATGTTACGTGCCTGCCTGTATAGTCTGTAGGCATTATGAAACTTCTCTTTAGTCCAATAAGTGAACTTCCGGTGTCCCGAAGGACTGTAGCGGGCTTGCCATTCACATATCCCTGATGGATGTTTATTCTGCCTTTGGAGTCTATTACCAAATTAGCTTCTTCATTGGCAATAGGAATAGAGTGGCCGCATGTTAAAACGCCATCTTCATAAAAGGTATTACAAACAGTACATTTATTTGCATTAAACATGTCAAAAGGCTGTGCTGAGTTCACATGGTGTTTCTCTGATTGTTCTTGCGTTGGTTTTCATACAAAGGTATGAGTGCCGGTGGTTGAGAAAGAAATGGCAAACTACTGAACGTAAACATGCCCGGGAATTTAAAAAAAAACACATTCTGTTGATTTGCCAAACCAAGCCATACATCACAGTGTCAGGATTAATTCACGGAAATATCAAATATATCACGCCAAACATCACAGTGTCAGGATTAATTCATTGAAACATATTGATCGACACGGAGATATCAAATATACCATGATAGGTTTATAGGATATCTGAATTTGTTGTTGTTGTTGTTTGTTCATTCGCTTTGAACGGAAGCGTAGCCAATATACGTGCTACTACTAATAGCTGCCACTACTGGAGAGTGCACTGGACTGATATTTGCATGTGGATTATTTTTCCTATTACCATTGACCCTCACCATCAGGTACACCCACTCAGACTTCAGGCAGGGGCAGACTTGGGCATTCCCCCGCACATGGCTGCTTAATTGTTTAAGCTTCTATATTGGTTTGTTAGATGTGTACTCACTCCATATTGTTTAAGGATTTCCCACAGCTTGTTTGTATCTACTCTTGGTTGCGAATAGAGACTTCGTCGCAATTTGATTGCGAATACACTCTCCCAGAAAGACATATTATTATGGCAGGCAGACCATCAGCTCCGACACAGATCAGCAATAATGTTCTAGCAATTGATCAACTGGCAGCTGTAGATGTCACACCTGGTGACTTATATACATTAATGAACAATAAACTACAATGTTTTACTGGTTGTTCGATGTGAAGTTGAAACATGTGATGTTTTTCGAACACTTGACAAGCTGTGACACTATTGTCAACAACAATAACTATTTACGGGTATGAATGTTACAACTGAGTGCTGCTTAACAACCCTAAGTTGGGAGGATTTGATGATAACGGATCAGCAAGTTGGAGACTCAACAAGTCAACATCCTCCGCTTCATCGCCAGCACCGAGATATTTCTGATGCCAGCCATCATCATCCTCATCTTCAGTGGCAAGTGTAGCGTTTTCCTGTCATTCTTGTACTCTCGCTTCCTGACCCTGAGGTATGCCTCACGCAGAAATCTTTACTGCAGGACTCTGTTCTACGAGTTCCGCCTGGCTGCTGAACACCTGTGCTCTCGACCTCACTGTCCGCAGTTTGTGAGGAATCTGTGTTTCAGCCGAAATGCTTGGGGAAGGGGGTTTACTTTTGATGATCGGAAGCTCCCCTGCCGTGTTTGCTTCCGCGTAAGAGCTACGACTATGTTCAAGCATTCTGCTGAATTAACCAGAATACTTTAACCAGAAAAACACGTTGAAAAGCAAGAGTAGGGGACATAACCACCTAATATTATTATAAGGGACACAACTAGCATTTAAAAATATCAATTGTTTGACTATAATATTATAAATAACTAACTTAAATATCTCTCTACTATACCTTTTTTATAAGAAAGAAAATTAATACAAACGAAAATATTAAAGATAAAGAATAATTCTTTTATATTACTTACAAAATGTCTCCATAATCTTTACTTACTTACATTTTATAATCAACTTTGAAGTTCTACATTTATTCATGACATTTAAATTGTATAATTTCAATATATCCCTTTCTTTAAGAAGACTTGAATTTCCCCTCTGTGGGGGGAAAACATGTTTTTACTGGCTTCTTAAGGCCACATACAATATAAAAGAAATTAACAACACACCTCCCAAACTTTGATAACATTTTGGACCTTGAAGAAAGTCTTCCTAAGACTTAAGTCAAGGACCATGTAGAGACGGTTGTTACAAGATCTCAAAAGGGACTCAATGCACTTAAAATTATGGCTGCAATGGACACAGAGCAGTGATTGATTATGGACTAGGACTGCTAGTCTTCTTAAGTCTCCTAAGAAAGTCTTCCTAAGACTTAAGTCAAGGACCATGTAGAGACGGTTGTTACAAGATCTCAAAAGGGACTCAATGCACTTAAAATTATGGCTGCAATGGACACAGAGCAGAGAATGCTCTTCACACTATACCAGCACTTGATCCTCTCAGTGATTGATTATGGACTAGGACTGCTCACTGTCTCAAATAGTCAGCTGGTAAAATAGAGCGCATACAGAATGAAGCTATGCGGGTCATTCTGGGATGCACCAGAGACACTCCAGTAGTGTGTATGCGTTACATCCTTGGTCTGCCTACTGTTGCTGGTAGGCACAAGGTGATGCAAGCGAAGGCATACCTCAGAGTAGCTGCAGACACAGATCACCCGTTGCATGAGGCGCTGGACGTAGTTAAGGGTCAGAGACTGATAAGAGGGAAATCATGGATGGCTCAGGCGGAGGATACGATCAGACAGGTGTGCCCCTTGGAGAACATTAGGCGAGGAGAGGATGGGTCAGAGCCGTGCAGTCAGACTTGTGCAGAGTTATAATCACATTGTCACGAAGTGTTGTTGACGACTCATCTAAGGGCATGAGGACTAATACGTTTCTGTCTATTCAAACATTTCATCGCTCCTTATACTTGAAATATAAAACGACAATCAAGAAACTGCCACTACAACAAACCTTTACAAGACGATATGATTTTATATCTTGCAGACTTTAATCTGACGACTCCTATCACATGTCGACAAACCCAATCGCTCCACAACGAAACACTTGAGAATCACACACACTGAATTAACACAAAGAGCGGCATGACTGACTGTTAGCCATGCTCAAAAGACATGCTGCGTCCGAACAGGACGGCAGCCCCAGTCTAACTCCTCTCTCAGTGACGTTTTTCGTGACGCTTCCCTAGTTTCCCTGTGCACTCTATAATTGTACATTTCGGTGCATCTTTTAGGGAAGCTCCCTTCAGCCTTTCTCAGTCTGCTATGTGTCAGTGACTGATATGTGGCACACATTGAGCCGGGAGTGCAGGGAGTGGCCAGCAGGGGCCACGGAAGTGGAAATTCAGCAATTAATTCAGGAAAATTCTCGCCCGGGTGATGTGATTATCTACACAGATGGCTCGGTGTTGAGAGGTAGGAGAAGTGCTTGGGGGTTCTTGGCAAAAACTAATGGTCGGCGTTTGGTGCAGGAGAGCCTGGCGTATGATGACACTACATCTAGCTTAAGAATGGAGGTGGAGGCGGTCAGTGCAGCTTTCCGCTGGATAGAAAACACGATACATACACATATTGTGATTGTAACTGACTCAGAAAGCATGCTGAGAAGGGTGAGAACAGGCAAGCTTCGTGCGGAGTGGCTTGCTTCGCTGCGGAGGTCACAGGTAGCAAGCATCACCTGGATCTTTTCTCCTGGGCATGCCGGTGTGCTGGGGGAATGAACAGGCGGACAGATTGGCTGGCTCGGCAGAACTTGGTGGAGTATTGATGCATGACAAGGCAGATGTGGTTGCGGCCTTGTGGGAGCACGTGCACACCTCGGAGGAGCAAATGGATTACCATAGTCTGGTTAGAATGAGGCAGCGAGGAGTGACGAGAGGATCTGGCCGACGCTCGACGCTCAGAGGAAAGGCGAGACGGACATATAATCAGATTGCTACTGGAACTATTGGTGTTGGAACTCTTCGCTGGTTGCTGAGGATGGAGACGGAGCGCTTATGGGAATGTCCCGAATGCTGTGATGTCGGTTCCTAGATCAATCAATCAATCAATCAATCAATCAATCATAACATTTTGGAAAGAAATGGGAAGGCAGAATATTCACATGTTATGTATATTTGAGACCAGAGGGCTTCAACTTCTGAGGAATATAGCAATAATCCTTTCTGGTGGAGAGAAAAACTGCCAGAGATAGCAATTATAATGGTTATAGAAATATGAGTATAACAATGTGGATTTGTAAAAGGCAAGGGTTCAATAAATGCTGTATATATGCTGAGAACATTAATTGAACGTTCTGAAGAAGGAAACAAACACCCACATCTGTATTGCCCACCAAAAGGCTTTCTATAAAGTAAGACATGCCAATATGATTAAGATGCTTGCAGATCTACAAATTGATGGGGAAAGACTGTAGACTTGTAAAAAAAAAAATACATATATTGGAAGCAATAAGCTGCCATAAGGATTGATAAGGAAGTAGGTCAATATCAGCTTAGTAAGAGAGGTGTGAGACAGGCACGTGCAATGTCTCCAGATTTTTTTTTCCCGGTGCAGTGAAAATAGTTTCAGGAATGTAGAAGACATGAAAGGAGCCATTATTTGGGGACGTAACATCAATAACATTAGATGTGCAGATGATACAGTATTGATTGCAGACAATGAACAGGATCTGCAACATCTGGTAGATGCGGTTGCTGCACACAGTGAACAACTGGGGTTAGAATTACATTGTAAGAAGATACAAATTATCGTCGTCACTAGGAAGAAGGAAGTACCACAATGTAACATACAGGTAAATGGGAATATTCTTAAACAATTCAATCGGTATAATTATCTCGGAATAGTCATAACATCTGATGGGAGATGCCTTGAAGAGATTACAACAAGAATCGCCACGGCGAAGGTAGCCTTTTGCAAGATTAAAACACATACTGACCAATAAAAATATGCCAATTGCAATGAGAAAAAGAGTGTTGAGGTGCTATATAGAGCCTGTACTTTTGTGTGAAGCTTGGACAATGAGCAGTCAAGCTAAAAAACATCTGATGGCTGTGGAACTGTGGTTTCTGAGGAGAATGCAAACAATACCTGGGACAGACAGAAAAACCAATGACCAAGTACTACAAGAAACAAATGAAAATCGTAAACTGATTACAGAAATTAGACGTAGACAGTCAACATGTTTTGGGCATGTTATAAGAAGAAATGAATTGGAGAACTTGGTGACAACTGGCAAGATCAAAGGGAACAGACCAAGGGGAAGACCGAGAAGTAAATACCTGGATGGCTTGGCCACGTGGCATGGTCGAGACATGAACACTGAGCTGATCCACGACTCCGGTGATCGAGTGAAATGACGAGTCGTGACCGCCTACGCTTTCCGGCATGGCACATGATGGATGGATTTTAAAGGATACTGTGTTGAAAGAATTTTGGGGAAATTCATAATGGATTCTATTCTACTCAGGTACGCCGTGTTACCGAGATGAGATAGTCCAGTCACTTATCTGCGTTTACCCAAGGGAATAAACTTATACAAGCTTCTGCGGTAAATGTCGACCTATGAAGACGATTCTCCCACAGCTACACCAAAGAAAATGAACAAACCAGACATCCCTACAGGGAAGACAAACGACCAACGACAGACCATAGAGGAAGACGACAACATATCGTTAAGAAAATTATTCATCGCCACTGACACAGAAGAAGAGGAGAATCCGGAAACGGCCAAATCACACCAAACAGCTACACACACTCTATTTTTATTATCTTATTATTAATATCAATTATCAATTTGTACTCAATATATTGGCACTCTTCCGAATACCGGTTCCAAATGAGGACATAACTCTGTAGTGAAAAAGTATCCCTTACAGGGACTCATTGGGTCAAAGGCTAGTCACGTGACATGCAAGACGTCATCGGGACATGTGTTTGACTATATGACATATTTTTGTTTAATTTGCACCTTGTCCTCAGTAGCATAGCGGTAAGTATCTCCGCCTGTGTAGCAAGAGACCGTGGTTCCATTCCCCACCGGTGAAATATTTTATTATTTTTTTTTTTTCATTTTCAGAATTAATTAAGTGAAAGCGTACAAAGACAGTTATTCGGCATTTTGACAAAATTAGCTAACTTACTGGTAACGGATAGTCATTATTTATTAAAGTAAGCCGTTGCGGTCTTATATTAGGTAAGGAACTATGACGGGTCTAGCAAACTGGCAGGAAACTGGAGAAAAGGGGCTAGTCACGGGCGCCGGAGCTTCAATTAACCTTCTCCACGACGTCTAATGGCATAAGTGGAAGACAACAACAACACCAACTTCTGGAATAAATGCCGTGGTTGATTGTGATGTCCTGTAAAAGACATCCAACTAACTGTACCTTCTGAAACAAACATGAATAGTCGCCGGGTCTGTAGGAGTGAAGTGGTTATGAATGCATTTCGTAATCCTGCATACCGTGTTCGAAACCTAGCTGCGGCGATTTGGAAGCCGACCGCCTTGCGTTGGTTTTCATACAAAGGTATGAGTGCCGGTGGTTGAGAAAGAAATGGCAAACTACTGAACGTAAACATGCCCGGGAATTTAAAAAAAAATACATTCTGATGATTCGCCAAACCAAGCCATACATCACAGTGTCAGGATTAATTCACGGAAATATCAAATATATCACGTCCAAACATCACAGTGTCAGGATTAATTCATTGAAACATATTGATCGACACAGAGATATCAAATATACCATGATAGGTTTATAGGATATCTGAATTTGTTGTTGTTGTTGTTGTTTGTTCATTCGCTTTGAACGGAAGCGTAGCCAGTATACGTGCCACTACTAATAGCTGCCACTACTGGAGAGTGCACTCGTGCATCGTGCGTGTCGTGTTGGTGTCGCGCGTCGTCTTTCGCACTGCGAGCGCTAATAAGTCAAGTCGCATTATTCTGTCAAGAAGCCTGATCAGCGAAAAAATGTCACGTGGAAAATCCAACAACAAGAAACACGCCGTTGCCAAGATGTGCAGCGTGGGAGTCGACAACAAGAAGAAGAACGTCGAGAGCCCACCTGCTAGCTGCATCAAAGAGCCTGATACTACAGATATTACTGAAGCTACTACAAGGGAGAAGATTGACAGCCCAACACAGTCAAGAATCAAGACAGCAGAGAGGAAGGAGGAGAAAGACACTAGAGTCGGATACACCGACTCAAAAACAGTCCGATGGGTTGTCAAGCGGATTCCTGTGGAGCTGACAGATGAAGAAATCCTGAAGCAGCTACGTGAAGAGAATCTTCACATCCGAGTCTTGAAGGCGGAGCGGCTTCTCACTTACTCCAAGATACCTACAACCCTGGCAGTGGTGACATCGGAGGGCAGCGAAATGCCGACCACAGCATCACTCAACAAGAGACTGCAGCAACCAGAGAGATTCATACCAAGAATCACGCAATGTTCAAAATGCCAGAGGGCCGGCCACAGCAGAGCAACGTGTCGCAGTAAGACGGAAATCTGTCGATACTGCGCCGATCACCACGCCTTCAAGGAGTGTCCGCTGGCCAAGCTGGACACGGACTTCCGAGCTCCTAACAACAGAAGAAAAGTG
>JACEFZ010004062.1:0-23512 GCA_014155875.1 Cepaea nemoralis | reverse complement strand
TTACAAACAGACATATTAGGATACAATATATAAACATTATACTGAAAAATACAGACCACAATTAAATCAGACAAAAAGAATATACATGAAACCTGTGTTTCTTCACAATGTTCACTCAAGAGTTTACACAGTGCTAAGAAGTATTATGTCATGTTATTTCAATAAAAAAAATATATACTGCGAAATCTATGTACCGACTATATTTATGAAGTGGAGCCTTAGTAATATAATGGCTACATGCTTGCCTGCCTGTCTGGTCATCATGAGTTCGAATTTACATCGAGAAAAACTGTTAAAATATATCTGGGCTCTCAAGTCAACCCAGCCTAAAATGGGGTACCAGGAAATGTCATTACAAGTAAAGGTGGCAGGTGTAATATTGACCACATTACCCTTGGAGTGCTGAATGGTCTAAGAAATGGATCTAGAACCACACTGATTACCCTTGGAGAGCTGAATGCTCTAAGAAATGAGTCTAGAACCATGCTGATTACCCTTGGAGTGCTGAATGCTCTAAGAAATGAGTCTAGAACCACGCTGATTACCCTTGGAGTGCTGAATAGTCTAAGAAATGAGTCTAGAACCACGCTGATTACCCTTGGAGTGCTGAATGCTCTAAGAAATGAGTCTAGAACCACGCTGATTACCCTTGGAGTGCTGAATGCTCTAAGAAATGAGTCTAGAACCACGCTGATTACCCTTAGAGTGCTGAACGGTCTAAGAAATGAGTCTAGAACCACACTGATTACCCTTGGAGTGCTGAACGGTCTAAGAAATGAGTCTAGAACCACGCTGATTACCCTTGGAGTGCTGAATGGTCTAAGAAATGAGTCTAGAACCACACTGATTACCCTTGGAGTGCTGAATGCTCTAAGAAATGAGTCTAGAACCACACTGATTACCCTTGGAGTGCTGAATGCTCTAAGAAATGAGTCTAGAACCACACTGATTACCCTTGGAGTGCTGAATGCTCTAAGAAATGAGTCTAGAACCACACTGATTACCCTTGGAGTGCTAAATGCTCTAAGAAATGAGTCTAGAACCACACTGATTACCCTTGGAGTGCTGAATGCTCTAAGAAATGGGTCTAGAACCACACTGATTACCCTTGGAGTGCTAAATGGTCTAAGAAATGAGTCTAGAACCACGCTGATTACCCTTGGAGTGCTGAATGGTCTAAGAAATGGGTCTAGAACCACGCTGATTACCCTTGGAGTGCTGAATGGTCTAAGAAATGGGTCTAGAACCACACTGATTACCCTTGGAGTGCTGAATGGTCTAAGAAATGGGTCTAGAACCACGCTGATTACCCTTGGAGTGCTGAATGCTCTAAGAAATGAGTCTAGAACCACGCTGATTACCCTTGGAGTGCTGAATAGTCTAAGAAATGAGTCTAGAACCACGCTGATTACCCTTGGAGTGCTGAATGGTCTAAGAAATGAGTCTAGAACCACGCTGATTACCCTTGGAGTGCTGAATGGTCTAAGAAAGAGTCTAGAACCACACTGATTCCCCTTGGAGTGCTGAATGCTCTAGAAATGAGTCTAGAACCACACTGATTCCCTTGGAGTGCTGAATGCTCTAAGAAATGAGTTTTAGAACCACACTGATTACCCGGAGTGCTGAATGCTCTAAGAAATGAGTCTAGAACCACACTGATTACCTTGGAGTGCTGAATGCTCTAAGAAATGAGTCTAGAACCACACTGATTATCCGTGGAGTGCTGAATGGTCTAAAAAAAATGAGTCTAGAACCACATGATTCCCTTGGGGAGTGCTAAATGGTCTAAGAAATGGGTCGAGAACCACACTGATTACCCTTGGGTGCTGAATGCTCTAAGAAATGAGTCTAGAACCACACTGTTTACCCTTGGAGTGCTGAATGGTCTAAGAAATGGGTCTAGAACCACCATGATCACCCTTGGAGTGCTGAATGGTCTAAAAAATGGGTCTAGAACCACACTGATCACCCTTGGAGTGCTGAATGGTCTAAGAAATGGGTCTAGAACCACACTGATTACCCCTTGGAGTGCTGAATGGTCTAAGAAATGGGTCTAGAACACACACTGATTAACCCTTGGAGTGCTGAATGGTCTAAGAAATGAGTCTAGAACCACACTGATTACCCTTGGAGTGCTGAATGGTCTAAGAAATGAGTCTAGAACCACACTGATTACCCTTGGAGTGCTGAATGGTCTAAGAAATGAGTCTAGAACCACACTGATTACCCTTGGAGTGCTGAATGCTCTAAGAAATGAGTCTAGAACCACTCTGATTACCCCTGGAGTTCTGAACGGTCTAAGAAATGAGTCTAGAACCACACTGATTACCCCTGGAGTGTTGAACGGTCTAAGAAATGAGTCTAGAACCACGCTGATTACCCCTGGAGTGCTGAACGGTCTAAGAAATGAGTCTAGAACCACACTGATTACCCTTGGAGTGCTGAACGGTCTAAGAAATGGGTCTAGAACCACACTGATTACCCTTGGAGTGCTGAATGGTCTAAGAAATGGGTCTAGAACCACACTGATTACCCTTGGCGTGCTGAATGCTCTAAGAAATGAGTCTAGAACCACACTGATTACCCTTGGAGTGCTGAATGGTCTAAGAAATGGGTCTAGAACCACACTGATCACCCTTGGAGTGCTGAATGGTCTAAGAAATGGGTCTAGAACCACACTGATCACCCTTGGAGTGCTGAATGGTCTAAGAAATGGGTCTAGAACCACACTGATCACCCTTGGAGTGCTGAATGGTCTAAGAAATGGGTCTAGAACCACACTGATCACCCTTGGAGTGCTGAATGCTCTAAGAAATGAGTCTAGAACCACACTGATTACCCTTGGAGTGCTGAATGGTCTAAGAAATGAGTCTAGAACCACACTGCCAAGAAGTCTGAAGGCATGTAAAAGGATCCTTTGTTTACCATATTCTATAAACTTCACAACGTGACAAAGAACTGATCACAAATTGTGTTCTTTTTCTAACACTATGAATTTGTTATTACCAAATGTCTTTCATTACTCATTATCTTCAGAAATATTTACACATTTGACAATGTCATAGCTGTACTTCCCATTCTGAAATCTTGGAAAGACATTTGTCACTTTGCTGCTGGCCTTCAAGCTCTAACAAAAAGCAAGCTTTTGACACTGCACTATTAACCAGCGTGGTGGTTCCATTTAGGCTGTATATGTATTTATTTTTTCCCTATGACCTTATGTAATACTCTACAAAATATGTAGACATTTTCTGCTATATTTGTGTTCCAAATTTTGAATTCTTTACTTCAAAATGTAAAAGAACTTGTCCAGAATGGTCTGGAAAAAAAAATATGTGAGATTCCTTTACTAGCCTTAACGCAGAGACACTCTTTCAGAACCAAGAAATGTCAATCCACAAAGGACATAACAGGATAAATGATGGTAATGAAAAATGTTCTTAAATAATAGGATAGCTACTTTTCACTAGACTTACAAACTAGTCGGCTGTTAAACATTCTAAACACTAACATTTGTGGAGCAATGATATTTACAACTAGAATACAAACTAGTCGACTGTCAACATTCTAACCACTAACATTTATGTGAGCAATGATACTTACAACTAAACATACAAACTAGTCAGCTGTCAAACATTCTAAACACTAACATTTATGGAGCAATGGTACTTACAACTAGACATACAAACTAGTCGGCTGTCAAACATTCTAAACACTAACATTTATGGAGTAATGATACTTACACAAACTAGGCAGCTATTAAACATTCTAAACACTAAAATTTATCGAGCAGTGATACTTACAACTAGACATACAAACTAGTCGGCTGTCAAACATTCTAAACACTAACATTTATGGAGCAATGGTACTTACAAAGAAATTAGCACCAACACGCAAGGCTCCTGTACCTGACACTGCCTGAGCTGTGACATTCTGAGAACCAAAACAAAAGCAGCACAATTTTTTAGCTTTTCAGATAATAACTAAACACCTTCTTTTCACTATATTTATCCAAAAGTAGGTTGAAATGTTGAATTGAGGTAAGAATTGTGGTATTTTCTACTATGATTTATCAAAGTTTTTGTGTAGCTTGCTACATGACATTTTTAAATTCTTGGTATAGGAAAGTTGACCAATGTTCTAGGAGAGATGGATAGCATGAAAATGAATATACTAGGCGTTAGTGAGATGAGATGGAAGGGATCGGGCAAAATTATAGCTGACAATCATACAATAATTTATTCTGGAGGGGATACACATGAAAAAGGTGTAGGAATAATATTAGACGAAAAAACAGCCAAGTCAATTAATGGATACTGGTGTATTTCAGATAGAGTTATTATGGTAAAAATCAAAGGCAAACCAATAGATATAAATATATACAAGTATATGCACCAACAGCAAGCAGTAGTGATGAAGAAATACAACACTTTTACGACGAAATAGAAATGGCGATGGCTCAAATTGGATCACAAGAAATAAAAATAATACTTGGTGATTTTAATGCAAAAGTAGGAAAGGGAAAAATGGAGGATGTAGTGGGGAATTATGGTTTAGGTACAAGAAATGAAAGAGGGGAAAAGCTAATAGAATGGGCAAATATCAATGAGATGCTAATTGGAAACACATGGTTTAAACACCATAAAAGACGACTGTACACATGGATAAGCCCTGATAAGAAAACACGCAACCAAATTGACTACATACTAATTAATAAAAGATTTAGAAATGCTTTAATTAATGTAAAGACAATGCCTGGTGCTGACTGTAATAGTGATCATGTACCACTATGTGGACAAATAAAAGTAAGATTAAAGAGAGGGAAAAAAATGGTTAAGAACATGAGACTTAATAAAGAGGTTCTGAAAATAGATAAAGAAATGCAAGAACAATACAGAGTGACTGTGAAAAATAGGTACAATGCAATAACTAAAATACAGAGTATAGATGAACAATGGGAAATGTTAAGGGACTCCATTCATCAAACTAGCAAAGAAGTATTACCGGAGAGAGGCAAAATAGCTAAGAAAAAATGGATGAATGAAGATATCTTAAAACTGATGGACAAAAGAAAACAGAGTAAAAATGACAAACAAGAATACGCTAAGATAAATAAAGAAATAAAAGATAAATGTGGGAAGGCTAAAGAAAGTTGGTTAAACGAGCAATGCAACAAAATTGAATTAAATTCCATTAAAGATACAAAAAATATGCACAGACAAATCAGTGAGCTTACAGGAAGAAAAATAAGAATAAATACAGGGTGTTTGAAATCAAAAACAGGAAAGATAATATTAGAGGAAGATGCTATAATGAAGAGGTGGAATGAGTATATAAGAGAATTATATGAAGGAGAAAGGGGAGAATTAACAGAAGATAGTAACTTAGAAGGTCCACCTATTCTGAAAGAAGAAGTCGCTGACGCTATGAAACGTATGAAGAAAGGAAAAACAGCTGGGCCAGATGAAATCACAATAGAAGAATTAGAAGTATTGGGAGAATTTGGAGTAGATATATTAACCAAAATGTTGAATGATATTTACAGCAGTGGATATTTACCCAGTGATATGCTGAAATCTTTATTTATAGCTATACCAAAAAGACCAGGAGCAATTGATTGTGAAGATTTTCGTACAATTAACCTTATAAACCATATCACTAAGCTTCTACTCAGAATCATAATGAGAAGAATCAAAAATAAAATAAAAATGGAAATTAGTGAAGAACAGTATGGATTTGTGGAAGGAAAGGGCACAAACAATGCAATTTATACATTACGGACACTAATAGAAAGGTCAATAGAGAAACAGAGAGACATATATTTGTGCTTCATAGATTATACTAAGGCATTTGATAAAGTAAAACATGATGAACTGATTAAAATGTTGGAAGATATCAACATTGATGGAAAAGATTTAAGAATAATAAAGAATGTTTACTGGAACCAAGTAGCAGCAATTAAAATGGGAAATAAAGAGGGTAGTTACGAACAGATAAAGCTAGGAGTACGACAAGGGTGTGTCTTGTCACCAGATCTTTTCTCCCTGTATAGCGAAGTAATAATGAGAGAGATCAAAGAGATGCCAGGAATACTAGTTGGAGGTTATAATATAAATAATATACGCTATGCAGATGACACAGTATTGGTGGCGGATAATTCAACAGACCTACAACAATTATTAGACGTTGTAGTAACAGAGAGTGCAAGGAAAGGACTCTCCTTGAATATCAAGAAAACAGTAACAATGGTAATATCAAAGAAAATGGTGACACCAAAATGTGACATAGAAATAGAAGGGAAAATCCTTAACCAAGTTGATAATTTTAGATACCTAGGGGCATTTATAACATCAGATGGAAGATGTACAACAGAGATTAGGAGTAGAATAGGGCAGGCAAAAGCCGCCTTTCAGAAAATGAAGAGTATCTTATGCAATAAGTCACTATCACTGAATGTAAGAAAGAGAGTGCTGAAATGCTATGTAGAACCAGTTTTGCTGTATGGCAGTGAATCTTGGAACGTAAATGAACAAATTAAGAAGAAATTAGAAGCAACAGAGATGTGGTTCCTGAGACGAATGTTGCGAATTCCTTGGACTGCCAGAGTAACTAACGACGACTGCCTGAAACAGGCTAATGAAACTAGAACATTATATACAACAATAAGACAGAGACAAACATCTTTCTTCGGTCACGTGATGAGAAGAGAGGCATTGGAAAACATCGTAACAACTGGAAAGATCGAGGGAAAGAGAGGCAGAGGTAGACCAAGAGAAGTGATGCTGGATGGATTGAGACGGTGGCATGGAGGAATAGCACCAGAGTTGATCCAGAAAACCAAAGACCGAGATCTATGGAGAGCCATGAATGCCTACGCCAGCCGGCACGGCACTTGATGATGATGATGATGATGGTATTTCATATCAGTTATCTGTCATATCCTATCTTGTTAGCCATCTCTATCTATTAAAAGTGTTGTGGGAAGACAGGTGGAACACATGTTTCACCAAACACACACACAACTTAGAAACTATAATATTTTAAGGGATTTAACCTAGTTTGTTCACATGACAACATTATTTTAGTGAACATGATATGTGACTATCAAACTAATGCACTGATAATAAGGACGCAGTCTGATTAATCCTTTATAAAGCTATGATATACATAAGATATTAACAACAAATGAAATCGGAGATAATGAAAATACTGGGAAAATCCCTAATTCAAAATTGTACATAAACAGTAATCACACTTACATGCCATTAAGGCATATTGGGAATGCTATGTTAGTTAGGACTACCTTTTCAATGATCAAATAGCATATGCTGGCCACCTTTTTTCATGAAAACTTATGAACAGGGTTCATGTCTACGTGACTAATGGGGTATGGGTAGGATTCATGACAAAGAGCAGATGGCATAGGTCATGCAAAACAGGTGAACCATGAAGTGCTATAGCGATGAATCAAATCAAGTAGTGGGTTCTTCTTCTTCTTCTTCGTTCATCCGGAGTTTTTTTTCGGATGTGATTGCGTTGTGCCTGTTTACAGCAGAGCTGCGTTCTTGCGCCGTTAGGCCGACACATCCGACTTCTGCGGGCATTTGTTGACCGGGTTAACCTTCCCGGGGAAGTAGTGGGTTCATAACCGGATGTTAAGATGTCAGTACAGAATGACAAGGTCCCGTCTGCAAACATATAGTGACCTCATGAGTGTGGATGCCTTGCTTCAATATCTTATATGTAGATTTGTGTAGAAACAGTAGTCAGGCCAGATATAGATTTTATCAGTTGTGTAATGCTACACAATGTTAATGAATAGACATACTCATACAAAGAATGGCACAGTTGTCCTGTAATCACTTGGATGAACGGCACTGTGTTTACAGGTTGTTTTTGTAACTGGAGTCTGACAGAATATGAAAAGAAAATGATTTGCATATAGATAGTTGATTGTGAAACCTGACCACATGAGGCCTATTATAGGGTTGTTAAATGTCAACTTCAGGACAACTTTACTTTCCAAGATAAATCTCTGGTACACAGTTTAAGAGGTGGAATCATCACAGAGTCATACAATTTGAAAAACAAATTCACATTGCTATTAGAGATGGATCCAGACCATTGTGTTGGTAAGCCAGTTTGCTAATAATCACTATGCTTCTCTTCTTCTTCCACTGCCTTTCATATCCAAATTGAGCATAAGTCTTTAAACAACTCAAGCTAAGCTCTTTCTAAGCTCATTTGTGACTGCTTGGATTCTGCATCTACGGTTGTCTACTGAATGAGGTAGCCAATCTCTCTTTAGATGTCCCCTATAACATGCATGGTTGGTTACAGTGTTACTATTATTAACTTCCCTTATGGACTCCACTAACACACGACTGAATTACAATGCCACCAAGGCTTAAAAGTTAGTTGTATATCCTTTACAGGATGTCGCTGTCAACCCCAGCATGTTTTGGTTAATCGTGATTTCTTGGCAAGTTTACGTTCAGTAGTTTGCCATTGCTTTCTGAAAGACCAGCACTCATACCATTTTCATAAAAAAACCAATGCACGATGGTCTACTGCTAAATCGCCCACAGCTGTGTTTCAAATGCAGTATGCAGGATTACGAACTGCGTCTGTAAACCCTTCGCCATGGAGCAAAGGTTTATACTGGTAAAATACAATTAATAAATTAGAAAAAAGGTAAATGCTGGCTTAGGGCTAGTGAATACAGTTTCACAATCCTGACATACAGAGTTTGAAGTAAGCAGCAGGCGATTTGGGAGCAGATAATTTTGTGCTGATTTTCACAATGGTTTGAGCATTGGCCATCCAAAAAGCAATAGCAAACTACAAGAGCATTTCAAACAGCAAATAAAATGCTAAGGTTGACTGCAACATCCTATCAAAGACATGCAACTAATCTATTTTTCTAAGGTTCTAAAATGAAAAACAAAAATAGAAACAATAAGAAAGTATGCATGAATTACCAATCCATTTGCCAACACAGGACTGTCAGCACCTAGTGCCAGCTTAATGGCTGCATTATAGAAATCTGGAATCCCAGTAATGCCAGCATACTCCTTGTCTAAACCAGCTTTCACTAGTTCTTCCTCAGCCTGAAGTTAACATGTTCAAACACAATAACATCAGTATCAATGAGTGTGTGTACATATGTGCTCATGAAAAGGCCATTAAAAACACGCAATATAATTAAAATCAAAGATAAGGCACAGAAGATACTGGCACATGTTTTCTCCCTTGTCTCCCTCCCACCACCACTCTTGTGACTTTCAGGATATGGAGGGAGATAAATACCTGTTGTTTGTCCATCAAGAATGATGATGACCATTCATTTCATCCAGTGGGGTTGAAAGTATGGAGCCGTGAGTTCTAAGATGGCTGATAAGGCCTATTTTGGCGCGAAATGTTCTTTGACAATGTGGACAAAGAATGCTTGATGTTTCTGGAGGAGGATTTCCTGCAGTGGTTTTTCTGTTCTGTCTTTTCTTCACAGCTCTTGCAGTCCTGGTTGCCTCACAAGTGACTGCACCTTTGCGTAATGATGCACGCCATGAATTTCGGTCTCTGGCTGCAGTCTCCCAGGTGTCATGATGAATTCCAAAAGCATTCAGTGAGATTTTCAGAGTGTCTTTAAAGCGTTTCCTCTGGCCACCTTGGGAGCGTTTACCACAACACAACTCGCCGTAAAAAATTCGTTTAGGGAGCCTGTGATCTGGCATGCGAGTCAAGTGACCAGCCCAGCGAATCTGATTCTTCATTAGTAGAGTGTGGATACTGGGCATGGATGCTTTTTCTAGGACTTCAGTGTCTGGGATCTTGTCTTGCCATTTAATCTTCAGTAACTTCCTAAGGCAGACTGTGTAAATCTTAAATAAATACCTAGCTCATCATCATTATGTAGCAGGGCTTTTGCAGAAAGCTCTTCTCATCATGTCCTGTCAACAAGTTTCTAAATCTGTCATGTCTTTTGCCTGATGCACTTTCATGCCTGAGTCTGTAATGTCCTGTATTAATCCCTTTTCCTGTCTACCCTTGCCTTTTCTTCTAGGAGTCATCAGGAATGCAGGGATTGGCTGGCAGACTTTGGAATGGGGGGGGGGGGGGGGGGGTGCAACGATAGATCCATGACAATTTGCAACAAGGCGATGTAATCATCTACACAGATGGCTCTGTTCTAAGAAGTACCTTGGGGATTCGTGGCGAAGGTTGGTGGACAGTGTTTGGTGCAAGAGAGCCTGACAAAATCTAGTCTGAGAATGGAGGTGGAGGTAGTCACTGTGGCATTCCACTGGCTAAGGATAAACAGAATGTACATGTTGTGATTGTAATGAACTCTCAAAATATGATGAGAAAGGGTACAGACAGACAGGCTTTGGGCAGAGTGGCAGGCTTCCATCCAACAATAAAAAAAAACAGACAGCATCTGTTGGATTTTTCCCCCAGGACATGCTGGTGTGGTAGGAAACAAGCAGGTGGACAGACTGGCTGGGTCTGCACCCATTGGTGGGGGTCTTGATGCATGACACGGTAGATGAGGTCCGAGCAATTTGGGCGTGTGTATAGTGCAGAAGAACAGATAGATCATCACGGCTTAGAGAGAATGGTGCTGCAGGGAATGACCAAAGGATCTGGCCGACACTCAAAACCCTGAGGAAAGGTCACATAGACACATAATCAGACTGCTAAAGGTACCATTAGGTACCATTAGGTACAATTACGTATTAGGACAATTTGCTGGCTGTTGTAAATAAAAATGGAAACATATGGGAATGTCCTGATTGCAGTTCTTGATTCAACTCAACTCCAAACACCATGCCTTTCATTGCCGTTCTTTCCAAAGTGTTGCAGTTTCTGCGACATCATGTTTATGAGCCAGTTTTTTTTGATGTTCAAATCCTGTAGAATGTTGGTATTTTTCTTCTTCTTGGTCCGTGATATCCTAAGAATTTTTCTGTAACATTTATGCTTGAAAACCCCAATTGTCTTCTTTAGTGATTTTGAAACTGTCCATGCTTCACACCCGGTGAGGCCACAGGAAAGATAGCATATCTACATGTTATGGCTAAATTGCATAATTGAAAAAGACTACATTCAAGACTGGTGACCTTTGAGATGGCAAATTATTACTGTCCATGCTTCCTCGTGTGGAAAAGCGTGATCATGATAACTAAACACAATTGCAATATAGCTAGAATGTAGTGTTTCATATTAACATTGGCCAAATGCCCTTGAGTTTACAAAGAATACACTTGCTAATATCTACAATAGTTACTGCGTGCATAATATTCAACATAATGCATTTTTTCTCAATTCTAATTATTTGAATAACTGAATAAATTTATTAACATTCACTTGGGACGCAGAGGTGTTTCCAAGGCACCAGGGCTGGGATATATACTGGCCAAGACCTGCTGACACGTCCACGTCGTGCGTCCTGGGCAACAGGTCTCTTCGGGGATCTGGCTAACATCAGTAGGATCGATGATTCTTCCGAAGTCGGAGAGTATCTGCCTGCATGGCGAGGAACCACCAGTCTGCACACCAATAAGCCAGACATGGGACAACGGATACTCACGTAAACCTCAGGTCCTGTGTGACATCACAATGATGTTGGACAACAGGATGCCTTCATCCGACATACAGGACTTTTGCGTTGGAGCTCAAGCCAACGAACACAAGCAAGCAAGCAAGCAACATTCACTCTTGTAAACAAAGATTCATACAAACCTTTAGCAATTACAATTCTTATGTCCTGACAGATGAAACAATCAATAACCACCTTCTCAACCACCCAAACTTTCAAATTTGAGGGAAAATCTATTAAACTTACCCCAGCAATTACCACCTTGATCTAAGAGTCAGATGGATCAGGTAGAGTGAACAAGCACATTGCTAAGAATTACATTAAGTTGTCAAGTGTTTAATTCAGCATGAATTATTAACACCCCTCCCCCTACCCCCCTTAAAAAAAAAAGCAGAATATCTCACCTTCTTGACAGAAGGAAGGACATAAGGCTTTCCTGCATCATCTCGATAAGTACCAGCACCCAGGTTCATTTTCTTTGGGCTTGTGTCTTTCTTGAAAGCTTCTGTCACCCCAAGGATGGCATCTGGTGGTCCCATCTCCACATTGGTCCATATTGCACTAGTTAAAAACAATAAATAATCAAGATATTACATACTATTAATGTTTTATACAACTGCAGATGATTTGGAAGGAGACCGCCTTGTGTTGATTTTTAACAATGGTATGAGTATTGATTCACATCAGTAGCCTTTAACTTCCCAGAACAGTTTCTGGTATCTGTTTTAGACTTGGTTAACCTAGAATCAAGGTCAGAGAAAAAAGAGATGCACAAAAATTCATGATCGACCAGGCTGGCAGGCAAGGATGCTATGCCCTGTGCAAATCTTGGTTGCTCTTTAAGATTTACACTGGGTATTAATTGCATAATTGAAAAAGACTACATTCAAGACTGGTGACCTTTGAGATGGCAAATTATTACTGTCCATGCTTCCTCGTGTGGAAAAGCATGATCATGATAATTAAACACAATTGCAATTAAAGAAGAAGAGCTTATAGAAACAATGGAAGAGAGGAAAATTGGACTGATGGGAATAGCGGACACCAGAACAAAGGGGAAAGGATGCAAGGAGCTCCACCGCAGTTACACGTTTGTTTACTCTGGAGTGGAACAGCAAGAAAGGGCAAGACACGGTGTGGGAATAGTCATCGAACCACGGCTAGCAAGAGGAATACTAGAAATAAAATATATATCAGAAAGAATCATAACAGTGAGAATAAAAGAACAATCAATTACAACATATGTACAAATATACGCACCATGTATGCAACTAGAAACTTTTACAAAAAGATAAGTGCAATGCGAACCAGAGGAGAACCCTTTGACCCAACTGAAATAATTAACAGCAAAAATGGAGAAACAATAAGTGAACAAAAACAAATCCTAATAAGATGGAAACAGTACTTCGAACAACTTCTCAACATCCCATCAGATGTCACAGGAATTCAAGAGACCTACACAGATATCACTGAAGAATTAGAACCAGACATACTAAAAGAAGAAATTATAGAAGCCATCAGATTAGCCCCATTGAACAAATCACCGAGACAGGATGAAATACCAAATGAACTAATTAAAGCAGCAAGAGAAGTAGGAAAAGCTTGGCAACATAGATTATTCAACCATGTTTGGGTAGAACAACAGACACCACGAGACTGGGGAAATGCCATAATTAACCCAATTTGGAAAAACAAAGGCAGCAAAAGAGACTGCACACAATACAGAGGCATTTCACTGCTGAGTCATACTGGGAAAATATTTTGCAAAATTCTTGAAAAAAGATTACGAATTACTTTAGAACCTCAGCTAAGCGAAACACAACTTGGTTTTAGGAAAAACAAAGGATGCACAGATGCCATTTTTGCTCTTAGACAACTTATAGAAAAATCAATCGAATTCAATGAAACACTCTACTTAGCCTTTGTCGACCAAGAAAAGGCATTCAATAGAGTAGATAGAAACAAGCTGTGGGAAATCTTTAAACAATATGGAGTGAGTACACATCTAACAAACCTATGTAGAAGTTTATACAACAACAGTGAATGCATAGTGAGAGCAACTGGAGGACACTCTGAACCCTTCACCATAAGATCTGGAGTACGACAAGGTTGTGTCCTGTCCCCTCTCTTGTTCATAACATATATAGACAACATATGTAAAGAAACCAGCCAAGCAGAGACAGCAAGAATACCGCATGACGAGAACACAGAAGAAGAACCATCTGCAAATCTAACCATTAGAGAACTCCTGTTTGCGGACGACCAAGCACTAATAGCAAAATCAGAAGCTGAATTACAAGACCACATGAATAGTCTAAACGAAATGTGTAGCGAACATAACATGAAAATTAGCACAAGCAAAACAGAGGTAACGACTATAACTAAAGAAGAATAAACAACAACAATTCACCTAACGAACATCCCTTGAAACAAGTAAAGAGTTTCAAGTACCTAGGAAGTATAATATCATCAAATGGCAGATCAGAAGACGAGATCGAAAATAGGTGTAATAAGACAAATCAACTCATTGGACAACTCGACACAACAAGGTACAAGAGGAACACGATGAGATGAGATTAAATGCATGTTTCAGTTGACTTTGTGTTATTCTTATAAGATGACCAAATTATTAAATTCCCTGTCTTTCTATAATTCTAAAGATAGTGCTGTACATCCTTTCTGTTGAATGTTATCATATTTCACTCTGTATCTCCTTGTGACATGAGTCACATCTCTTGATCATCTCATTTATCATGGTGTGACCTTTTACTATTGGTCTGTGATCAGAATACATGTTTCAGATTGTTATGATATGAATCCTGATGTGTGTTACATAGGAAGCATTATGACTGGCTCAAACAATAGAACCATCGTTGGTTTAAAAAAAATTAATTAGTCGCGGTTTCAACTTCGCGGCAATGGGTCACCCCATAATTGCTCCATTCCTGTGACAGAAAAAAACCACACAAAATGCTCTTCACATGGTAAGACTGATAACTATCAGTGAGCAAGGTCAAATTCATGGTTCACAAACCATAGACAGTTTAGTGGAGTGAGATGCATTCAGACAGAAATGATTGTATAACAGGTGAATGAAGAAAGAGAGGAAGATGCTGTTTGTGACTGCATCAGGGACTATCACAAAGTGTCAGTTTAGGAAGAGCTTTCTGGACAAGACCTCTGTGTAGGCTGCAGGCAAACTAATGATTGCATTATATTATTATATATTCTTATATATGATTATATAAATGATCTACATCTGTTGAATGTACCTCTTGCTTGGTTTTCACTGCATATAACAATCAATGTTGCTTGTGGGATGCTTCTTGGGGGAAGTTTGTAATAAGTGTGAACAATCTGACTTGCTCTCTATCACAAAATCCAGCTGCTGACATTGTGCACACTTGCTTCTTTGTGTCATTATTTCTGATACTGGCTAATCTTGTAACTGTAAATATTCTTCTGAAGGACCTTATATTACTTGTTACAGTTCTGCTGTGATCACTTGCTGAAACTGCACAGTTATGGCACTGGTATCATAATATTAGTAGGAAGATAGTTTTTAATAATGCACTATTTTGATTAATGCACTATTGATGTGAATTATTGCACATTATTTTAATATGTGGCAATATGACCTGGATTGCCGTGTTGCATGTGTGATCAATTTCTGCACTGATTATTCCATCAGATGAAACCAAACTTCACCAGTACATAAACTCTTTGATTTATCTTAACTGTAAATTTTCAAGCAAATCTTAATTTCTGTATTTGAAGTATATGACCTCTGTTTTGTCTACACTAACTGTCATGTTGTAGTCTTTGTCCAGAGTGTGTTAACAAGGCTCATAAGGGAAGCAAAGAATAGTGACACTGTAAGCTACCAAGCTTGTCACAGGAGATGATTTAAGGAGGGTTGGCATGAGATTAGCTACCTCATCCCAGAGAAAACTAGCTGCAAAATCAGCTAATTATGAACAAGTCTACACAGAGCTTGATGTGAGTTGATTGCAGTCCTATGCTCCATTGGAAAGTGAAAGGCAGAAGAGGAGTCATTGCACATGTTGTTCAGGTCAGTTGTTAATTAACTGATTGCCTGCCATGGACCAATAGGTCGGCGCAATGGAATTACTCTGGACTGCCACAAACCAATAGGTTGTCTTAATATTGAATGTGTGTTATTTGTTTCATTTCTCATATTTTCCACAATTTTTAGTGTCTGGTAAATGAAAATTTACACACAGAAAAGAAAATGCCCTTTGAACAGTATCAGAGTTGATGCGCAGATTCATTGTTTTTTTAGGACAAAATGATTGTTTAAGTGGTTTGTTTTTATTATTTTAGAAATGGCAGCACCCTCTGGTTCTTGACCACATAGATCTTCATCAAATTATCATTTTAAACAATTTTAGATTATAGTTATTCTGAAAGAAGCCATGGAAGGCAGGTGGTGGATGAAAATTTTGAGGGCTAGACGACAGATATTTGTTGGTTATGGTCTCAAGTTTTGCGATGGCAGGCAGAAGATCTCTTTAGTGGGACAATGGCTGCGGTCACCCGGCCAGTAAGGTCACTGCCAGGAAGGAAAGTAACGGCAAACTACCTTATTTAAAAGTGCCTAGTTCATTATGATTCGCTTAAAGAATGATCATAACTGCCAATTTTGAAGATGGAGGTTCGAAATGTTCTTAAACATATGAAAGTTGGCAAGGCCCCCGGTGCAGACATCACAACAGAAATGATTAAAGCTTTAGAAGAATATGGAATAGATCAAATCACCAGACTGCTGAACACATTATATGATACTGGTGATATACCTTCTGAATTATGTAACTCTGTATTTATTACAATCCCAAAGAAATCAGGAGCCTTGGAATGTGATCAACATAGAACAATTAGTATAATGAGTCACATCACAAAGATTTTGCTACGAATTATCATGCAAAGAGTGAGGAAGAAAATACAACCTGAAATAGGGGAAGAACAATGTGGGTTTGTAGAAGGAAAGGGTACAGTAAATGCTGTGTATATGCTGCGAACAGTTACTGAACGGGTTATAGAAGTAAACAAGGATATACATCTTTGCTTTATTGACTACACAAAAGCTGTTGATAGAATTAGATATCTCAACATGGTGGATATGCTTGCAGATCTACAAATTGATGGGAAAGACTTTAGACTTATAAAAAACATATATTGGAAACAACAAGCTGCCATAAGGATTGATAATGAAGTGGGACAATATCAGCCTATTAAGAGAGGTGTTAGGCAGGGATGTGTAATGTCTCCAGATCTGTTTTTCCTATACAGTGAAAATATTTTCAGAAATGTAGAAGATATAAATGGAATCAGCATTGGAGGGCGAAACATCAATAACATTAGATATGCAGATGATACAGTATTGATTGCAGACAATGCGCAGGATCTGCAACAATTAGTAGATGCGGTTGTTGTACACAGTGAGCAGCTGGGGTTAGAATTAAATTGTAAAAAGACACAGGTTATGGTCATCACTAGGAAGAACGAAGTACCACAATGTAATATACAAGTAAATGGGAATATTCTTCAACAAGTGAATCGGATACAATTATCTCGGAACAAGTCATAACATCTGATGGGAGATGCCTTGAAGAGATTAGAACAAGAATCGCCATGGCGAAAGTAGCCTTTAGCAAGATGAAAAACATTCTGACCAATAAAAAGATGTCAATTGAAACGAGAAAAAGAGTGTTGAGGGGATACATAGAGCCTGTTCTTTTGTATGGATGTGAAACTTGGACAATGTGCAGTCAAGCTGAAAAACATCTGATGGCTGCAGAAATGTGGTTTCTGAGGAAAATGCAAAGAATACCATGGACAGATAGAAAAACCAATGACCAAGTACTACAGGAGACAAATGAAACTCATAAACTGATTAGAGAAATTAGACGTAGACAGTCAAAATTTTTTGGACATGTTATGAGAAGAAATGGATTGGAGAACTTAGTGACAACTGGCAAGATCGAAGGGAACAGACCAAGAGGAAGACAGAGAGGAAAATACCTGGATGGCTTGGCCACATGGCATGGACGAGACAGGAACACTGAGCTGATCCACGACTCTGGTGATCGAGTGAAATGGTGAGTCATGACCGCCCACGTTTTCCGGCATGGCACGATTGATTGATTGAATCTCTCACATAATTATTAACACTGTCATGTTCCTTGTGCAATATACTTTAATTTGATATATAATACAATATGCCTGCTACAGTTGTAACCATGTTTACATCATTATTGTGACACACCCCTATTTCCCATTTTCTGCCATGAATTTTTGTTTGGTCTAAACCCACTTTTTTGTTTGACAGCAAATCAATTAAAGTAATAAATGTATACATACGACTTAATATCAAAATACTAACACTATTAAACAAAAGTCACTTTTTCAAAAGAGTGGGTAAATAACCACGTAGCTGCTGTAGAATGGTTTTGGTTAAGAAAAACTTTCACTGCATACAGCACAAAAGCACAGTGTTGCGTACCGTAGCACCAGCAGGATCCACATATGTGTATACCAGAATCACTTATGCTATATTCCTTTTTGTTGGCATATTTTCTCATCTTGAAATGTAACCTGGGAAATGGCCTATTTGATTTACCCTTTTCGATTTCCAACTTCCGCAGAACATCCACACGGATCCTCGTTTTTTTCAACCTTCTCTGGGAAGGCTAGATGTCTGTTCAACTACCCTTGAATCAAGAGGAAACTATACTATCTGTTTACTTTATAAAGAATCTTTGCTGTCCAGACCATTTAATGAACCAGGTCTGAATAAGCGGCTCAGCCAGAAGTGGATAAACTCTACAACGCTCTGCTACTTGGCGAAGTTAAGAAAAGTATATTGTCTATAGAATAACCAATAAGCGTTTGATAAATTGTTTGATACAGAATGAGTTAAAGAAGATGTGATGAAATAATCTGCTGAAAACAAACCGTTAATTTTACAAATAAACACTCGCCACATGTCTGATATGTATGTCAATGATAGTACACTGATTCTGTGTGAATATGTCATACATAATCATATTTATATAGCTAGCAAACATGAGGCTTGATGAGGGTATGCAGCTGGATATCTTTTTCGTCAGCTCAATGAAACATAACTATCTTTGTAGTAATAGTGTTCTCATATTTTTCTTTTTAAGACAATTTTTGTTATACACCGAAGAGGCTCAACTTATTATTTTATTAACTCTTATTATTTTATTAAATGAGTTTGTGCATTGGTGTCTTGTCTAAGGTAACTGTAAACTTGTACTTGTACAATGTCTTTCTCTCCAACTCTCTCAGGGGGTACGCGCATTACGTAATGATACATCGTGGAGTCTGTACCAAGGCCGTACCATATCTTTTATTGTAACAGTAACAGGTCACAGTAAACAAGATCTTTCTCTTCTTTGTATTTTAATTAAGCGCTTGTCACTTGTCAGCTGTTTTAAATTTAGTGTGAGTCCTAGTGTGAGTGTGTGTGTGTGTGCGTGGCACAACCACTGTCACAATGAATAATTAACCTAATTTATCATGATAAACATAAATTAACATATTATTATTACTATTATGTCTGCTCACTTGGCTCTGGTTTGTTGTCTTGTACAACCTGCAGTAGTGTTCAAGACACGTAGCACAGAGCTGGAATGTTTCAGTGCTTTGGTGGACATGTCTTGCTTCCCTGGTCCAGGTTGGAATCGCCAGCAGACGTCACGCGTCCATGTCTATATACCAGCTGATGTACTTTCTCACCTCCAGGCTGAAGAGCGATGCATGATTGTGGTGTATAATTGCAGTGTTTCTCAATCTGGGTGGGGTAAATGTACAGCCGGGAGCTCATCAGATTTGTTTTGCTTTTGCGCTCGCTCGCTCGCTTTGAACTCAAGCGTAGTCCATAAACGCTACTTCTAGTAGTGCTGGGCTGAAGGCGTGTGGATTAGCTTTCCATATTAACATTGCCTATCTCCATCAGGCAAACCCACTCTGGCTTCAAAGGTATCAAATAATACAGATATTTTAAAAGGGACTACATATAATTTTATAAACATTTAAACAATATGGGAGAAAATGGTGATGGGCAGTGGTATCAAAGCAGGTGTTACCGAAATAACAGAAGAGTCAGGTATATTCTACTGCGATTACTGTCTTGTTAATTAAAACAAACAAACAAACCTATTGTATTATGTCCTTATATCTGTATTCGAGACCAGCTGGCAAACTTCCATACTTTTATCACCCACTTGAATCCATATATGGAATGTGGACATAATTCTTTCCTAGCCATTTAAATCATACAATTGAAAATAGGAGTAACGAGCCCCCTTTCCACGCAATGATGCGTGTTGGGTATATGGTGCTTGTCCTATATGTTTAGAACGCTTGGGCAGCCGATGAGTGGTGTTTCGAAATATATCGAAACATTCGCCACAATTCACTCCGTTTTATATTTTGAACCTCATAGTTAATATTGATACCACAGATTTCACTTCATTTTGCTTGCTTATTTTTATTTCACAAGGTTTCATAGTAGTATGCATTACTGTAATTGCTTTAATCTCGTTTCCATTGTGGGCGCACTGTGGTGGGGTTGCTGTTTGGTGTTATTTGGTAATGAAGACTTGTTAAAGAAATTTCCTGGCTTGTTTTTAAAACATTATTATTATTATTATTATTATTATTATTATTATTATTATTATTATTATTATTATTATTATTATTATGCTTTAAAACTGCCAAAAAACTTCAGGTTTTTCAATTATCTACACGAAGCAGATGTGAAGATTGTCAGGGACCCAATACCCTATATGACAGTGACAAACAGGAGACAGGAGAACAGGGCAGACAGTCTGACATCCTGCAGCAGGGTCGCCGAGTACGAGTCAACTTACAACCAGGCTAAGACCCGTGGTCACCGCACCACACCACACGGGGCTCACGAACTGTGAGCAGCCGTGACGGGTGTTGGTCAGACGGGTTCAGGACAGCGAGACGGACAGACATAGGGCAGTGATAGTGTTTCGTGAGCGTTAAGATATGATTGTAATATTGATGGCGTGGTTGAGTTGTGACGCGAGCTGTGTTTGAGCTGAGACAGTGTCAGAGCTATGTTATGCTATTATATTGTAATATTTCTCATGAATGATTATTACCCTGTGATAATGATGTTGTACAAGTTGCGTGTTGCCAAGAGCGCAACTTCTTGGAGTTTTCCCATGTGAAACGTTTTGTGAATTGTTGTTGAGTTGTGTTGTGTTAACAACCGACATCACTGCACTCAGGACAATCCCATACGTGCTCAGTCCCCTCGTTCAACAGCCAGTGAAGAGTCATACTACTAATCGTTCCCACCGCTATCTGATTAAAAGTTCTCCTGGTCTTCTCTCTCAGTTTTGAGATTCTTCCAGAACCCCTGCAGATCCCCCGTAATCTCATTCTTTCCACATATGGGTTCTCAATCTGTTCCTCCGCCTTCTCCACCTGGTCCCACAAGCGCACGACCATCTCCGCCTTGTCCATAGGCAAGATACCACCAAGGGGTGCATTCCCTGCTAACCTATCAGCCTGTTCATTCCCCCGTACACCCGCTTGGCCAGGGCAAAATATCCATACAATTCTCACAATCTGTGACCTCTGAAGCGACAAGAACCATTCCACACGAAACATTCCTTTCTCCACCTTGCTAAGCATATTCTTTGAATCTGTAATGAACACAACGTGTGTTGCAGTAGTCTCCTCTAGCCACCGGAATGCCGCTGTTACTGCCTCCACCTCTATTCTCATGCTGGAGGTCGTAGTCTCATATGCCAGGCTCTCCTTTTTCAAGACTCGCCCATTAGCCTTTGCAATAAAGCCCCAGCCACTACGTCTGTTTCTCACCACTGACCCATCGGTGTAGATGACTATGTCACCTTGATGTGTGTTGCTCTGGATCAGCTGTTGCACTTCAAACTCAGTGCGGCCCGCTACCCATTCTCTGCTCTCACGACCCAGTGTTATTATTACCTTGTGTCAGTCCGTCATGTCATCCGGAACTTCAACCCACTCTCTTTCACGATTGCTGGTCTATAGATCACACACCTGACTTATAGAAAGTTCTGCCTGTGCCATCCAGGACCTGCCTCGTCTTAGTCTATGACCCTTTACCATATCCATTGCTGCATGCAGCGGGTGATCCCTGTCTGCGGCAACTCTCAGGTATCATTTGGCCTGAAGGACCCTATGTCTATCCATCATTGTATGTATCGCCAGGATATGCCTCATGCAGATAATTGATGTGTCCTTTGTGAACCCAAGTATTAACCGCATATGTATGTGCTCCAACCTTTCAAGCTGGCTTTTTGATACTGTCAACAGCCCCAAACCATACTCAATGACAGAAATTATTAACTTCTGAAAGAGCCTGTACAGCATTCTCTGATCTACCCCGGTTGCTGCCATAGCCCTCAATGCATTAAGTCCCCTACCAGTCTGCACCACCAAATCCTCTGCCATGTAGCGTCGGGGGCAACAGTCAATGATTTATAATGGGATATAAAAAAAAATTGTGGCAGAAAAATAAAGAGATGTGTTGATAAACAAATGTTACCATATGACGTCACAGCGGACTACGGTTACCATGAGCAGAGAGGAGTTTGGACCATCATGGAGGCAGGCGGTCTTGATATTGACACTGAAGTATCAACAACAATAGAGAATGGAAACACGTTATGAACACCAGATATGATACTCCCGCAACGTCATGAAACCAGGGCACAATCTAGATTATGAGGAACGATCAAGAATGAATGCATGGCGCAGAAGAAATGAAGAGAATATATTGCATCACAACTGGCCGATAGAACAATAGTCAAAGGTCCCAGCTTTAGCACGGACATAGAGCAACGTCAGTCAGAGGAACGTAATGTAAGCACTTATTGATGGACCACGCGCAAGTTATTTATCATTTATTTATGAAATAGGATGAGATTGGATTCGGCAGTTGAAATGATGTTTCTCAATAATTATTTATTATATTCTGACCGATCCTCCCAGCAGCATGGGAACGGTCATATAACTATTTGTTGATAATCTGTCCGACCGATCAACACTATTAAAGTTAAAGTTGACGTGGATTACCGTCGTTTGCTGCAGTCATTTTTGTTGACATTAATTTATGGTTCCTCTTGATCTGCTACAATGTTTATTTTGGACAAAGATCGTGATTACGAGATACCAGCATTATATCATCCTCCACATGATCCTTAAAAGACAAACGCCTGTCAAATGTGATACCCAAGTACTTCAGTTTACTCTCTCGACTAAGAGGACATCCATTCAACATAATACCTGGGACGTCTGCCTTGACGATCCAGTTATCAAGGGAGTACCACACAACCGATGCCTTGTCTGGGTTTAAAATGGCCCCTGCGTCCCTGCACCACTCCGTCACCTTGTTTACCACCACCTATACGTCTTTCGCCAAACTTGCCCTGATTCTGCCTTGTCTGTACACCAGCACATCATCTACAAATGTCAAGATTCTACCCACACCTGGTGTCTCAATAGCTGCTATTTTGCTGGTGTAGACATTAAAGAGCACCGGGGACAAGGCAGATCCATGCGGTAACCCAGGTGTAATAGTATAGGGGTCCAAAGTCCAGATACCCATGCGCAGTACAACCTTACGCTCATAAAGGACTTCCGCAACCCACCTAACAAGGCAAGGGCAGACCTCCATGTCCAACAGTGTGTGTGTATTAACCGATCATACCTAATCCTGTTATACGCATCCTCCAGGTCAAGAGCTACCGCCACTGTCACCTGTTTATTCTGGAAGCCCTCGTAGACATAAAATGCAAAGGTTGCAGCATTGGCAGTGCTTCCAGCGTAGCCGATTCCTTGGGA
>JACEFZ010004061.1:0-19327 GCA_014155875.1 Cepaea nemoralis | reverse complement strand
TGCGACGCAGAGCGGCCAGTAATACAATACATGGAAGTGAGGAATTAAAGCAGTCATGAGCATGATTTGGCGATTCCTTGATTGAGCCCAGTACCAGAGCGCAGTGTGCCGGCCCTGCAACCATGGAAGCCTCCTTGGATGGCGGGGAATGCCCATGGTCAGCCCCTGCCTTCCATTGAGGGTTGAGCGTGATATCTTTGGCCGTTCTACCTTGACCAGCTGAGATGTGCTCGACACCAGAACAAAATGTCTCTTTAAAATCCCAGGAAGGCTAACTTGAGAAAAAAAATCACCCGCAGAAGTCGGATGTGCCGGCCTAAACGTTGCAAATAAATTGGTACAACGCAAAAACGTCCGAGTGAAATGTCCCTCGTGCCCGAAACAGCTCTGACTATTTTGTCTTCCGGGCACAGAGACAAGCACACGTCACAACCGAAAGCTCGCTGAGTGGATGTCGTCTGCATACTATTCCTGGTTTGTGCGGGAAGCGGCCTGTGGCGAACAAAATGCCCAATACATGGAAGTGAGGAATTAAAGCAACCGTGTGCAGGACGTGGCGATTCCTTGGGTGAGCCCGGTACAGAGCGCTATGTATCGGCTCTGCAATTAAGGAAGCCTCCTTGGATGGCGGTAAATGCTCATGGACTGCCCCTGTCTTCCTTTGAGGGCTGACCGTGAAGTCTTCGACCGTTCTAACTTGACCAGCTGGGATGCGGACAGCATTACAACAGTGAAAGTTCCCCCAGGACGGCTAACCTGGTTCTTAAAAATCGGCCGCTAAGGTCGGATTTGTTGGCCTTAGTTTTGGCCCAAGGGTGCATAACGAGAAACACCGCCATTACGTCTTAAAAAAAAAAAAAAACACTCCAGATGAACGCAGAAGAAGATATATGAACCGTTTCAGACACATAATATAGAAAAATAGTACTTAAACCACAAACCTGAATAGCACCAGGCCATAAACATCTAACAGAAATCTGGTAACTTCCGTTTCTCATGTCAGTCACGTGACCCATTGCTCTATATTTCTTTGTTTGCTGATCCACCACCCAGACTCTGACCTCGTCTCCTCCCATAGTTCTCTGTTTGCCATAGCCATCAAGTAAATCCACCCGACCTTGAACAGTATCACCAACAGCACACAAGACTTGGCCACTGCCAGATCCCTGAAGGTAAACTTTGGATAGAGTCAAGCTTGGTAACTGCTTGCTATCTGTCATTGGCGGGTAGCTCAGATAGTCAGCCTCAAACGGGTATATATACTCATAATCAGAGAGAAAAGGTATGAATTTAAAAGATGGAGACAGCATAACTTTCTGCCACGCGCTGGTATTGGTCGCTGTACAACCCATGTCATGCTTGGCATCGCAGACTTTGTTACCACAGTTCTCACCGACCCGTGATTGATGCCTATCAAATATCTCATAAATTGATGTTTGTCGCCATTTCTGTTTTCCAAGAAGATATATGCCTTGGATTCCATTGCCTTGAAAACTGTTTCCGACCGATGGTGCTGCTATATTGGAGAAGAATTTCGCAATATCACTGCGCCTGAAAACAAACACAAACAATATAATGTTGGAAACTATGTAAATGCTTAACAAAAACGTTAGTTTCATATCCTAACCTACTCGGACGTCCCTAACCTACACTGACGTCGCAGTCAACCCAGAATTTATGGGACTGTTTGTGATCTCTTGGCAAGTTTACTTTCAGTAATTTGCAGTTGCTTTCTGAACGACCGCCACTCATAACATTTTCATAAGAAACCCAACGCAAAGCGGTCTGCTGCCAAATCGCCCGCAGCTGTGTTTCGAACGCGGTATGCGGGATTACGAACTGCGTCCATAATCTTTCGCCACGGAACCCACTAAATGCTTAAGGAACATAATATTATGGATACTGAAGAAGAATTGCTGTTAATGTCCCAGGGGTGTTACCCACCCTGGCCGAGTAAAACAGATACATCTAGCTACAAGGAGTAAAACAGATACATCTAGCTACAAGGAGTAAAACAGATACATCTAGCTACAAGGAGTAAAACAGATACATCTAGCTACAAGGAGTAAAACAGATACATCTAGCTACAAGGAGTAAAACAGATACATCTAGCTACAAGGAGTAAAACAGATACATCTAGCTAGAAGAAGTAAAACAGATACATCTAGCTAGAAGGAGTAAAACAGATACATCTAGCTACAAGGAGTAAAACAGATACATCTAGCTACAAGGAGTAAAACAGATACATCTAGCTACAAGGAGTAAAACAGATACATCTAGCTACAAGGAGTAAAACAGATACATCTAGCTACAAGGAGTAAAACAGATACATCTAGCTACAAGGAGTAAAACAGATACATCTAGCTAGAAGGAGTAAAACAGATACATCTAGCTACAAGGAGTAAAACAGATACATCTAGCTACAAGGAGTAAAACAGATACATCTAGCTACAAGGAGTAAAACAGATACATCTAGCTAGAAGGAGTAAAACAGATACATCTAGCTACAAGGAGTAAAACAGATACATCTAGCTACAAGGAGTAAAACAGATACATCTAGCTACAAGGAGTAAAACAGATACATCTAGCTACAAGGAGCTAGAGTTTTGTACTAAATGTGGACTGCGCCTGTCTCTGCAGCCAGCAGGGGTAGGATCGGCACGCCTCTGCCAGGAGGGGTAAAAAGTGAAAATTAGTAGCCTCCCGATGACTCGCAGACTGCACAAGTCAACCATACCCTCCTGCGGTGTAGTCCGAGAAACCATGACCGCGAGGTCATGGGCCAACGGGGTTCTGGCTCGCCAGGGGGAACTGACTTCCTTTGGCCAGATTTTTGTCCTAATTTAATAATAAAGAAGAAGAACGTATAGAAACAATGGAAGAGAGGAAAATTGGACCGGTGGGAATAGCAGACACCAGAATAAAGGGGGAACCTCTCTGAACGCTATCGTGAGCAGAGCAACCAGACAGACATGGGAGGCCGAAATCTGGTCAAGGAGGTCACCTTAGACAGATGCAAGGCCCAGAACACTTCGGATAAAGACACAGTGACAGTGAAAGAAATCAAGGCTGTGCTTCGACGATCAAAAAACAGTGCTCCAGGGCCTGATGGCATAAGATACGACGACATAAATAGGTGTACCGACAATGAGCTAGAGAAACTAGCAGACATGTACAACAACAGTATAGGGAGTGCTAGCATCAATGAGGAATGGTTACACAGCTATCTGATTCCCTTGCCGAAGCCTGACAAAGACCACCAAAAAAAATTCAGGGATATCGAATTATAACCATGCAGAATACAATAGGCAAGCTGCAGGAGAAGGTAATTGCCAGGAATATATCAAGCCAGCTAGAGAGGCAAGGTGTTTTCCCATCTACCCTGGGTGGGTACCGTCCAAAAAGAGAAACCTGGACCAATGCAGCAGTCTTTGCCCATGATGTCTATGAAGGTTTCCACTCAGGCATTGAAACCTTTGCGGCAGCGATTGATCTTGAGGACGCATACAACAGAGTACCATTGGATTTTTTAATGTTTCAGCTTCTTAAACTAAAAGTAAGTCCATTCCTCCTTAGTTGGATCGCTGCAGCCCTCTTCCAACGGAAAGTAGTTTTTCAGATGTGGCAGTTGGACTTCGGAACCAACAACAATATATCCTGGCCTACCACAGGGATCCCCATTATCTCCGGTACTGTTCAACGCCTACACAGTGAGAATCACCAGTGAGCAGATCACTGGACCTGGCAGGACATTGTCATATGCCGATGATGTTTTAGTGTATCGTCAGGGTAAGGATAGAGAGCAGGTTGCTGTGGAACTACAAACCGAACTCAATCGCATAAGTACTTGGTGTGATGAAGCTGGGGCAATGGTCAATCCAACAAAGGCAACAGTGACTTGGTTCTCGTTGAATAATCATATTGTCAACACTCCAACACCAACTGTAATGCTGTGTTCAGAGACGGTGGAAAGAACGCAGGCAATGAATTACCTAGGGATACGGTTTGATCGAAGCCTTGCTTATAATGTGCACATAGACCAGGTGATAACAAAGGCCAAGCGGGGTTTGGCTGCGATGAGGGTGATGGCGGCAGCAAACTGTGAGCAGCGCCATCTATGTCTTCTGTACGAGGGGCTGGTCATGTCTGTTTTGGAGTATGCAATGGCAATCCTGACTCTCAGCCATAAGCAGATAGAAAGGATGGAAAGGATACAGAATGAAGCTATGCGCATTATTCTTGGATGTACAAGAGATACAGCATGCAGGGCGATGCGCTACCTTCTTGATTTTCCAACCATTGAAGAGAGAATACAAGTTTGCAGGGCACGCGCCTACCTCAGAGTTAACGCAAACACACAACATCCACTGCATAGTGAAATTAGGAAGGTGAAGGGCAGCAGGTTAAAAAGAGGACGGTCGTGGATGGGTCAAGCCGAAGACATTCTTCAACAGGTGTGTTCACTTGAGGACTTAGAACCTGGCGAGGAGTGGGTGCAAGTGCCAACAGACTTCTGCACATCCTTTTCAGTTTGCATCCAACTAGATAGGAAATGCAGACAAGAAAATCCGGCTGCTGTGGAGGCTGAAGTACAAGCGTTGATTTTCGAGAATTCGCTAGACAGTGACGCGGTCATCTACACAGATGGGTCGGTCGTCCGACATGTGAGAAGCTCATGGGCCTTTACAGCTCGGGCCGGAGGGAGAATTGTGAAGGAGGACTCTGGTGCTTTCACTGAAACCACAAGTAGCCTGAACATGGAAGTCATGGCAGTAAGTAAAGCAATAACATGGCTCGAGACACAGACATTCACTAGGGCTTGTTTCCTTAGCGACTCAATGAACATGATCAAGAGGATAGAGGAGGGGTCGATCCGAAGAGAATGGTTGCTGCCTCTGGAGCGGTCTCGGCTGGCAAAGATTAGTTTCATCTTCGTGCCAGGGCATGCGGGAGTACAAGGAAATGAGCGGGCTGACAAGCTCGCAGGTGAGGCTACTGTGGAGGGCGGACGCGCCATGGACCAGGCTGACATTCTGAATGCTCTACGAGAAGTAAGACTTTTGCGAGAACCAAGTGATGACTGTGAATCTACAACAATGGCCAGACTGCTAGAGCAGCAAATTAAAAGAGGGGTGGCCAAACAAGAACACTACGCAGGAAGCCAAAGAAGATTGATAAACCAACACAGAACTGGCGTCGTTAGCCGCTACACGCTGCGGGATTTGTTGAGGAGGGGATCCGAACACTTATGGACTGAATGGTTCGATGTGCAATGAGGATGATCTGTCGACTAACTAACTAACTAATAAAGGGGGAAGGATGCAAGGAGATCCACCACAGTTACACGTTTGTCTACTTTGAAGTGGAGCAGCAAGAAAGGGCAAGACGCTGTTTAGGAATAGTTATTGAACAACGGCTAGCAAGAGAAATACTAGAAATGAAATATATATCAGAAAGAATCATAACAGTAGAATAAAAGAACAGACAATTACTACATATGTACAAATATACGCTCCATGTAATATCCCAACAGAAAGTTAGCAAGAATGCGAGGAGTTCTACGACGACATCGACGACGTGCTAAATAAAATAGAGAAGCAGTACAACATCATAATTATGGGAGACTTCAATGCTGGACTAAGACATAACAGAGTGGGCATAGAAAAACATCTTGGAGCATTTTAGCATTTTAAGACCAACATAATGAAAGAAATTATAACGGAAGTTGACTGATAGAGCTATGCAGTCAACACGACCTCTATATTACAAACACATTCTTTAAGCACACCAAAAGCCAAATGGATTTTATATTAACAAGCAATAACAGAAAGTGAAATATATTAGATGCAAGGGCAGTACCCAGCTTAAGTATAAACACAGACCACGAAACAGTTGTTGCCACAATAGGAACCAACAGAAGAAGAAAGCAAAGACCAGGAAAATACAACGCCATGCGAACCAGTAATCTTAAGAAACCGCAAAGACGAGGCAGTGAGGGAAAATTAATGAGAAAGAACTAACTGAAAGCTTTGTACAATTGCCTATAGAAAGACAAACTTTGGAAGAAGAATGAGAGATGTACAAAGTAAGCATTTCAAATACTGCAAAAATAACATGTGGAACCACGAAAAAAAAATCAAATTACGGATACATAAAATAACAAGTTGGTGGAACGCAGAGGTAAATAATATGTGGGTGAAGAGCAAACAGGACCGTGATTACATAGAATATAGAATAGCGAGAAGACATTTGAATAGAATAGTCATTCGGTAACATGTCCTTTGCAGAACGTCAATATAATAACTTCAAAATAACAACCTTCCGGAAAACCTCTCGATGGTCCGAGTCCGATACACCCATCTGGAGATCATCCGCCACATCCTGCATCCATCTTCTATTTGGCCTTCCTCTTCCTCTTTTCCCAGGCATATACCCCTCCATTATTGTACTCTCCAAACTTATGTGACGTTTCAAGTGACTAAATTATTTCAATTTGCTTTGTTTAATCGTCTTTAATAGCCAGCCTTATTCAGTTATCAGCTCTTGAAGTATGGATGCATTTGTTCTTTTCTCTATCCAAAGTGACGATGGGCAAATGATCTCCAGATGGGTGTATCTTGCTTATGACCGAGAAGTTTTCCGGAAGGTTGTTATGGGAACGAGGTTCTGCAAAGGACATGCTACTGAATGAATGAATGAATGAATGAATGAATGAATGAATACAGCTGGACTGTGTGCAGTGGCATGGACGTAAGGGGAGACATAAAGAACAAATAATCTGCAATGCAAGCGTCGCTTTCAGCAGAAGTGTTTTCATTGACTGCTTACCTAATTGATTATTATATTTGAAATAGTATATAAGAATTATAATGTTAAAACTGAGAACAAACGGGGATGACTTCGTAAAGTAACTGGACTCCTCAACCAGAGAAACAACATAGAAGACAAGGAGTGAATAAAATGGTGGTAGATAAACTAGAATCAGGGGTGTATTTGTGCTGTGTTGTTTACTCAGGGCCGTGCGATAGATTTTCTCAACATGATGCACGTCTTCGAAATGCCGCCCCTTAAATGTTTTTCTTTTCGAAATGCCGCCCCTTACAGATTTTTAGTTACTGAATGGTTCAAATTGTATTTTGATTTTGCTGCTTATGCCACCCCCTCAGGGTGCTACCTGATGTGACCGCCTCTGTGTATCATATCAGGGCACTGTCCTGTGTTTACTGTTTATCTATATACAGTGTCTATGTACGTTATGGTCTCCAGCTTCATGACGGTAGGCAGAGGAACTCTTTTTTTGGGGAGACAATGGCAATGGTCTATAATTGAAAGTAGGAACTTGGAATGTTAGAACGATGAGTGCAGATGGACAATTTTAAAACATCAAACAAGAAATGAAAAGAGAGAAATTTAACATATTAGGAATGTGCGAAACGAGATGGAAAGGAGCAAGGATTAAGACAGGAGAGGATTGTAAGATTATTTATTCTGGGGGAGAAGAACGGCACAGAGGTGTGGCCATTATATTGGATCGGCAAACATCAAATTCTGTTAAAGGATATTGGACTGTGTCAGACAGAGTTCTATTAGTAAAATTAACCGGAAGAACTTTTAAAATAAATATCATTCAAATATATGCACATACAAGTGAATGCAGTGAAGAAAGTATAGATGAATTTTATAATTACACGAAGTCTGCTTTGGAGAACTGTAAACATTCAGAAATAAATATAATAATGAGTGATGTCAACGCAAAAGTAGGAAAGATGCAGTGTAGGCAACCATGGTTTGGGTCAGCGAAACGAAAGAGGATACAGACTTGTAGAATGGGAAAAAGAACAAGAAATGGTTGAAGGAAACACATGGCTTAAATAGCATCCTAAAGATTATGGACATGGAGGAGTCCAGACAGCAGAATTAAAAACCAGATAGCTAAATCCTGATTAGCAGAAGGTTTTGAAATGCGTTAACAGTCGTAAAAGCAGTTCCCAATGCAGACTGTTACTGTGATCACAGATTAATTACAAATACATTGAGGGTAAAGTTAAAGAAAGTCAAGTATACAACAGGAAACACTAAATATCATATGTTAAAATTGAAAAATTACACAGAAATGCGATCAAATTTTAACATGGAGGTAAAGAACAAATTTAATATATTGTCTGATCTAGAGATCCTATTTCAAGATGTGGATGAAGATGGGAAATGTTGAAGAATTCAATCAGTTTGGCTGCAGAAAAAAACTATTCCAAAATTACAGGAAGTGGGCAGTAAGACATGGATGACTGAAGAAATTTTACAACTAATGGAAACAAGAAGACAGAACAAAATAATCCTGCCAATTATGAAGAAATTCACATAAAAGTAAAGTCAGAACATTGTGTAAGGAGGCAAAAGAAGCATGGCTTGAGAAAAATTGCATAGCAAAAGAAAAATAACACAACAGTAACAATACCAAACTAATGCACAAAAGAATGCAGGAGCTTACTAATCAAAGAAACATCAGCAGGCTGCCTAAAGACAAAAGATGGAAATATCATCATAAAGACAGATCAGATGTTACATGTATGGTCAGATTATGTGAAAAACCTTTATGATGATAACAGAGAAAAACAGTATGATATTCAAAGTAATAATGAAGAACCGTCAATTTTGAAGATGGGGGTTCAGAATGCTCTTAACCATATGAAAACTGGCAAGACCCCCGTTCAGACAGCCTCGCAGTAGAAATGATTAATGGTTTAGAAGAATATGGAATAGATAAAGTTACCAGACTGCTGAATACAATATATGATACTGGAAATATACCTCATGAACTATGTAATTCTGTATTTATTGCAATCCCAAAGAAACCAGGAGCTTTAGAATGTAATGAACATCGAACAATTAGTATAATGAGTTACATCACGAAGATTTTGCTAAGAATTATCATGCAAAGAGTTAGGAAGAAAATACAACCTGAAATAGGAGAAGAACAATGTGGGTTTGTAGAAGGCAAGGGTACAGTAAATGCTGTGTACATACTGAGAACCGTAATCGAACGATCTATAGAAGTAAACAAAGATCTATATCTTTGCTTTATTGACTACACAAAGGCTGTCGACAAAGTGAGACATGACTTTATGATAAGGATGCTTGAAGATCTACAAATTGATGGAAAAGACCTTAGACTTGTAAAACAAACATATATTGGAAACAACAAGCTGCCATAAGAGTTGATAATGAGGTAGGTCAATATCAGCCTATTAAGAGAGGTAAGACAGGGATGTGTAATGTCTCCAGATATTTTTTTTCTGTACAGTGAAAATATTTCCAGAAATATAGAAGATATGAAGGAATCGTCATTGGGGGACTGATACTATCAATAACATTAGATATGCAGATGATACAGTCTTGATTGCATATCAATGAACATGACCTGCAGCATTTAGTAGAGGCGATTGTTGCACACAGTGAACAACTCGGGTTAGAATTGAATTGTAAGAAGACACAGATTATGGTCGTTACTGGGAAGACATGTAATGCCACAATGTAATATACAAGTAAATGGGCCTATTTTTAAACAAATGACTCGGTATAGTTATCTCGGAATAGTCATAACATCAGATTGGAGATGCCTTGAAGAGATTAGAACAAGAATTGCCATTGCGAAGGTAGCCTTTTGCAAGATGAAAAACATACTGATGAAACATACTCATACTGAAATGAGAAACGAGTATTGAAGTGCCACATAGAACCTATACTTGTGTAAAGATGTGAAGCGTGGACAATGAGCAGACAAGCTGAACAACATCTGATGACTTTGGAAATGTGGTTTCTGGGGGAAACTGGCAAGATCGAAGGGAACAGAGCAAGGGAAATACCAAGAAGTAAATACCTGGATGGCTTGTCCACGTGGCATGGTTGAGAAAAGAACAGTTAGCTGATTCACATCTCTGGTGATCGATCGAGATGGCGAGACATGACCGCCCACGCTTACCTGCATGACACATGATGATGATTAGATTAATAAGAAAATACGTATCAGCTGCAGAGTCATGGTATCATAGACGGCTGATGATAACACCACGGATGGATAAAAGGAGTAATGAAGAGAGCTTGAAGAATGTTAACCCCCAATAAGAACTGGTTACGCCCATCAGAAAAGGACAGCCCATATTCTTTAGATATTTCATGAGAAGGGGACAGTTGAATGCATGGAAACGCAGGGGGAGACCGAGATGCTAGACCGTTTGATAGCATGGCATGGATGGAACATAGATGAAGATTATCTACACACTACTGCTAGTTGAAGATACAATAACTGATGAAACACCAGGTCTGAAGGTCTGATAGGTCTGAAGATTATCTATACACGACTGCTAATTGAAAACTCAATAATTGATGAGACACAATGGATATGTCTGAAGACTATCTATACACTACTGCTAGTTGAAGACACAATAACTGTTGAAACACCACGGGTAGGTCTGAAGATTATCTATACACAACTGCTAGTTGAAGACATAATAACTGTTGAAAAAACACGGATAGGTCTGAAGATTATCTATACACGGCTGCTAGTTGAAGTCACAATAACTGTTGAAACACCATGGATAGGTCTGAAGATTATCTATACACGACTGCTAGTTGAAGACACATTGACTGATGAAATACCATTAATAGGTCTGAAGACATACGACTATTAGTTGGAGACACAAATACTTAATACAGGAATTGACTGGAGTACACGAGACAAAAACAGTGGACAGACATGAACATTAATGTCACACAGGATAGACTTCAAGAAAAGCAATGTCTTCCATTTAATTATACATATTTCTTGGCTTTTCATCGAAAAAATAAATAATATCCTTATGTTATAAGTGACAGAGGCAGACAACGGTCATTGGTCATGGAGGACTTGAAGAACATCGTGACGACTGGGAAGATCAGGGGCACAGGAAGATCTAGATATTGTGACAGGAGGAACATCGTTAGCAGAAATGATCTAGAAAATCAAAGCCCGAGATCAATGGAGAGACATGAACGTCTACTCCTCCTTGCAGGACACATGGTGATGACGATGTTATAGATGGTGTTGTAGGATAGTTACAGGGGGATTGTTTCTCTTAGAGAGTGGCAGTCGTATCCTCTCAGGATAGCCAGCAACAATATTTGGTTCTCCTAGCTTTAGCTCAAGGCTCCTCGGAAAGTGAATGTGTTTGGCAGTAGCAGGGTAAGGAAAACAGTTCTCAAGAATTACTCGTATATTGAGCCAATGCTCATGTACGGAAGCTAGTCATGGACACTTAGCAGACAAGTGAGGAATTATGAGAGGCTATATAGAATAATAATGTGAACACCGTGGAAGATTAATGTAAATATCCTGAAAGAAGTTGCTTCACAAAAACAACTGGATACTTGCACCAGAAGACAATCCGCATTCTTTTGGCATGCCATGAGAAGGGGGAACAATAGGAAGGTGGGAGGAATGGAAAGGCAGGGGACACCAACAGAGATGAGGCTAGACAATTTAAAATCTCGGCATGGAATATCAGTATTAGAAATGATTGTCAGTTCACGAGACATAATCATAAATGATATTGAGCGTACACGAGACAGAAGACTATGGACTTGCATTACCACCATCGCAAAACGGCAGGGATTATAAGATGAATTATATTATTAAGCAAACATATATACGAAACAGTAAAAATAATGAGAACTTACGAAACGGCCGCCAAGTAACACATGCAGATGATGGCGATAACCAAGGAAGTTATAAACAATCGTTTTAGCCATGAATTGCAGCAAATTGGACTCTTTAGCATTGTGCTGTGAATATGTCTCCTTGCTTGTAGACTCAGCTCCACGCTGATTTACCTCTTTGAACTCGTCAGTGAGAATTTGATGATAATGAGCAAAGTCAACAGCGATGAATAAATATTTATGTTTTCACAAAAATTGACTGCTAAGGGCCGTGAGGCTTTCGGGCCCAAAACTCATACAGATGAGCTATTTGATGTTGTATGTTTAGTTATCAAGGAGTCCTGAGTCGGTGGAGTCAGAAAACCGTGTTCAGCAATTTGATGTTTGTCTCTTGGTTAGGGCGTCAGTGTTGTTCAATGTCATCAGTTGTACATGAATGAGGGTGATGTGCTTGATTGATCATCGGTACACTTGAGTTTTTGTTGATAATTGTACCAGGGGCTGTGTGATAAGATCAATTTTGAAATATATATATATATATATATATATATATATATAGATATATATATATATATATATATATATAATATATATATATATATATATATATATATATATATATATATATATATATACAGATGGACGGACGAACAGACAGACAGACAGACAGACAGACAGACAGACAGACAGACAGACAGACAGAGAGACAGACGGACAGAGGGACGGACGTACGGACAGACAGACAGACAGACAGGCAGGCAGGCAGACAGACAGACAGACAGACAGACAGACAGACAGACAGACAGACAGACAGACAGACAGACAGACAGACAGACAGACAAAGATAGATGATAGATATAAAAAGACATCATTTAGTCGGAACCTGTTGTAGGTATGTGAAGTGATAGGGTAACCACGATTCTCTAGGCCCGGGAATACGGATTACACCAGTCTACACACATTTTCGTGTCTTACATTTTATAGCTGTTCATGGGTAATTTTGTGTTTCTGATTCCAAACATGCAATCAGATTGTTTCTACCAGCTCTAGTTTTTGAGATAACTAAGAACGGCCTTCTTAGTAGGACAATTGTTATGTACTTGCCTAGGGTTAGCTGCCATCAGTGGCATTTTGACTGTAATCTTCATTCATATTATATGTAATTACTGTGCATTTATTATCTTCATATAAAACACCAAAAATATAGTAAAACTTCATCACTAGCATTTGTTTTTAAAATCTATAGTCAACACACAAAAATCTTCTTTTCGAGAACTTCCTGGAATGTGATATGCCCGGACAGTCACGTTTAATGACTAACAGTAATCTGCCATCATGTGGGCATCCCACAGTCCCTGGTATCTTTCTTCCAGTGTTTTTATTTCTTGGTGAAATATTTCACCTTACTCCTCACTAAAGTCACTAAGATTCTCGGGAAAGAAATGTAAATAAATGCTTATGGAGGTAGTCCAATGTTATGCTCATGTTGCATCCAAACATTTAAAACTAGATGTGCATGTTTTCAACTAATTCAGAATAATTGTCTGCTTTAAAGTTACCCAGACAGTTTTGTATAACTAAAACAAATAATGACCAGGCTGTGGACAGTAATTTTTTTCTTTAAATCTTGAAGCCAAAAGTTCTGAAGATTCCTTGGAGATTAGATCATCCAGTTCAAGCTGGTCGAAGCGCTGAGCAGCTGGAAAATCGTCTTCGAAAACACTATCATTGTCACTTGTCGTTCAATTTACCACTGCTGTTTTGTCTTCTAGCAGTGAATCTGAAATCTGACTGAAAGTTGGAATTGGTATATCATCTCCGTGTGGAACAGCTTGACTAGCAGAATCTAAATCTGGATATTTCAATTTTTGTGTCATTTTTGTCCATCAATTCCCTGACAACACAAAAATAATGGTCATCATAGTGGATTTTGGGCTCTCTCCAAACCATTGGAATTCCAAATTTTGTAAGGGAGTTTTTTTTTCCAGTTTTGTATAGATGTCACAGCCTCACATTATATGATAAACCAACATAAGTTAGTAGACAGTAGCCAAGGGCTACAACTCCCGCCCAAGGGAAAGAAGTAAGACCCTCGAAGGCCAGAGTAATCTAGAGCCTTCTCGAAGGACTGGTCAGTGAGTCCACTGTCCCGTGGACACTGATGTGGCCCGCCTATTGCGGGGTCCACGAGGAACTCGGACAGAGTTACCACCCATGTCGGATTGCGACACGTGTGAATCGGCAGAGACAGATGGGACATCGGAGAGGCAACAGGGCCTGCCTTAGAGGGACTCAATAGTTTAGACCCATGTGCATTTAGGGTCATAGACATATGCTAGATAGTTTGCATAGTTTGCTTAGAATGTTTGTTATAACCATGTGTGATGATGTTAAACCTCTGTGATATGCAACTCAGTGCGGGCTTGTTAAACCCACTGCGCCAACGCACTGTATATTGAAGTACAATAAATGTTAGATATTATATTTAACGGAGTTATTGTTGCCTGTTTGAGCCCGAGCTCAGATACCTAGACATCCAACACGCTGACAGGCTTTTTGGGGGCTAATCTCCGGTTTTGGCACAAGCTTTACGTTCAGACGGCTATTGATTGTCAAGTAAAAAAATAAAATAAATGATATCAAATTGATTTCTGTACAAGTTTAACAAATTTGCATCTATCTAGTGATGAACTAGTATTAATATGAGTCCCTCTGCAGCTAGTCTCTCAATGATGTTAATACTATAAACTATTTTGACATGACTGTGACATTATTTGACTGTTACTAATGTTTTCTTATTCTACGAGCAGATTGCTCCGCGAATTGTGGTGTGTGTAACCTATGTAACCTATCCAACAGTGGCGAAAGAGCAAGACAACATTCGCAAGTTCTGGGAATATAAGATAAGTTTCATATCATGCCCATTGCAACCCTAAGCGGTACTTATCATCATCCTTCCATGTAACATTTTGCTTTGCATTGATTTGTATGTATATTCATGACCTTGTAACCAACATAACTTTGCATTTGTATTTGCGCATGTAAACATTAAGGGAGATAACTAAATTTTCTACTCCCCAACATTTTTCTAAGGGATTTAACTTCAGTAAAATTACCAACAAGTAAAAGACAAGATGTCTACGTTAGAAAAATGTATTGAACAAGGTATGAAATTAGGTTATAAAGAAGAGAAACTGTCAGAATGCGCACAGAAGACGCACGCAGAGAACATTGCCCGTGAAGAAAGAGCGATAGAACGGGAAGAAAAACAAAGGCAATTGCAGGCAGAAGAGAAGAAGATGCAAATTGAGGCAGAAGAGAAAAAGATGCAATCAGAAGAGAAAAAGATGCAACTGCAGGCTCAAGAGAAACAAATGGAGCTCGAGGCGGCGGCCAAACTAGCCCAATTGAATGCCGATACACAAATAAAACTAAAGCAGATGGAAATCGATTCCAACTTAGAAATATCTGTAAATAAACTGAGAAGCAAAGAGGAGGAACAAAAGTATAATAAGTATAAAGGCCTCGTCAAAGCATTCTGCTCAGGAGATTCTATCAGTGCATACCTGGAAAATTTTGAGTGTCTAATGTCTTACCATCAGATCGTAAAATCAGATTGGGCATTTATTTTAATGAGAAACTTAGCTCTGGAACCCCTAAAAGTAATAGAGACAGTTCCACAGGAGATGAGAAAAGATTATGATTATTTAAAGCAACGCATTCTCCAACATTTCTCATTAGATACAGCAAGTTACCAACAACAGTTCGCAAAATTATCCCCACAACCGAACCAAACCTTTATAGACTACGTTTCGACAGTTCAGGATGTTTGCACAAAGTGGACTAACTCAGCTAAAACTAACAACAGCCATGACAAACTAAAAGAACTCATTATTATTGACAAAATAGTTAGTACAATCCCAACACCTTTTGCTAAGTTTTTGAAACAAATGGACTGTAAAAGTATTCAAGATGTAGAGACAAAGGGAAATGCATTTTTCACAGCGAACAGAGATATTTTCCAATTAAACCTAAGTCAGAACGAAACAGCAGCAGTTGTAAACACTAGATACTCGAAACCAACTGAAAGCAAGTTTAAACCACGCTCGAATGTCAGGAAGCCAGTTAAGTGCCAATATTGTAGTTTGACTCACGAAGAATACGCGATGTGCGATAAATCGCCCAACTATCCACACCATCTCAAAATGATCGTGGAGAAGCAGAAGAACAAGAGAAATGCGTACCAGAGAGCGGTCAAATGCTATTTTTGCAGCAGCTTTGGGCACTATTCTCGCTTTTGTGATGGCCGAAAGATACTGAAACAGGCCAATGCTGCACTAGTTGAAACTTCATCAGACGAAGATATTGAATTACTGAATGAGTGTGACAATCAAAACGAAAGTTTGAGTGAGCTAGGAAATGCCGTGCAAATTATTGACACCATTACAGATCATAAATGTAACACCTGTATGAAATTCCAACTTGACCACAGATTCGAGTGCTATCGCAATTGGAGGATGTTTAATGCAAGAAGTGGATGGAGTGAGACACCCAATTCTCTACGTAAGCCGTAAGCTGAAGAAGGCAGAGATCCGTTATTCTACGGTGGAATTGGAGGCATTAAGTCTATTATTTTGTGTACTAAGATTATCTAAGTTCCTCTTGGGTGCCCACTTTGTTGTACTCACCGATAATTCGCCATTGTTGGTGCTTAACCAAGGTGTTCCGAAAAACCATCGTTTGCAAAGATGGTGTCTTATTCTCCAAGATTTCGACTTCGAAATCCGCCATATCAGAGGCACTGATAACATTATAGCTGATATTTTATCGCGGCAAACGAATGCGCCAGCAGAATAACATTTGGCACATCGACCATTCACCATACCAGAAACTGTGATATTTTAGTCTGTGTCATATAACAGTGTAACTCTACACCTGCTAGAGAACTCCCATTTAAAAGTAATAACACCCCAGTGAATAGGTTACGTATAACACCCACGAACGTGAAACTTTGAGAACTATACTACCAATTACCAAAGCTCTAGGAACAATCCGAGCAAGAGATTTTCTGTGAAGTGATTTCAACCAGTGAACTGACATTGATCATGAAAGCATTAAGAACACTTTATACTCGACACTTGAGAAACTTCCATACTTGCTGTTGCTAAGGAGACTTTGCAAACAGCCGAAACAGAACTACGTCGACTACAACACTCAAGAGACAGCCATACTAACTTTTAACATTCATGGCACGACGCGCTGACAACAGGAGGACAACGCGCACATCATCGTTGGATTTAGTTACTTAGTTAATTAATTAATTTAGTATTAAATATGTATTATATTTGCATTGAATTATGTATATAAAATGTGTTAACCTGTAATTTGTACATTTTCTACCATAATATTACAGGTACCTCCATTCATAGGCTAAATAACCTTTCTATGCAATTTTCTCTATGTAAATTATAACCCATTTTTGAGTCATCGTACAAAAAGTACGTATTATCTTAAAGGGAAAATATCGCCTATTCCGTTTTTTCTAAAGGCAATAACACTTACCTCAACTTTAATTATATATTTTAACCAAATACTATTTTGAATGAAAGATGTGTGAATGGCAGAGTGAATGAATTAAATGAGAGAACGATATACTGAGCGGACAAATTGTACGCAAAACGTATTTATTTTAATTTGTCTGCGTCTTTTATGTAAATTGTATTACTTGTCTAAATTGTTGATACATGTTTAGTAGTTAGTTTAGTACTCTTAGTTTAGTATTTAGGATACGACATCTAAGCACCACTGCTTGGAATGCCTGATCATGCATTACACACATTGGAGTAATTCATGATTAAGGATATCCCAACTCGTGACGCTTGGAAATAAGCCACACATTCAGCACACACTTACACAAAACTCAAAACTGAACACTATCAATTAAATGCAGTCACTTTATTAGAAGCAGCAACTTATTAGTCAACACACTAACAAGCCCAACAGGGACACATGTAGTCAGATGGGATAAAATAACAACGTAACTACATATTTAGCATTATACAACATACGAGAGTAAAAGTGTATTGAAATGCACACACCAGAACAAGATTTGAAGGTGTACTTAATTAGCCAAGACTTTTGTCTTGTTAATCCTCTCTAATACAGAGGTTAATTATCTTGGTATCAGTAGGATACTTTAAGGAGGACGGGTTGTAGAAACAACTAGTAAACGTCACGTAACTTCGGTCAGATAAGCATTTTAAGGACACAGGAGAGAGAGAGATCTCTTCACCAAATCAGAGAAGTGGTGTATGGGAGAATACATGAGTGTTGATGCCAGTATGTAGGTTACCAAGTTACTGTCCACCAAACTACAAACACCGACTTTATGTGATTCTGTGACAGAATTAGTTTCAGAACTAATTACCTTATAACAACCCATCAAATCGGGGAAGAGGGGGACTCCTGTCACAGCCTCACATTATATGATAAACCAACATAAGTTAGTAGACAGTAGCCAAGGGCTACAACTCCCGCCCAAGGGAAAGAAGTAAGACCCTCGAAGGCCAGAGTAATCTAGAGCCTTCTCGAAGGACTGGTCAGTGAGTCCACTGTCCCGTGGACACTGATGTGGCCCGCCTATTGCGGGGTCCACGAGGAACTCGGACAGAGTTACCACCCGTGTCGGATTGCGACACGTGTGAATCGGCAGAGATAGACGGGACATCGGAGAGGCAACAGGGCCTGCCTTAGAGGGACTCAATAGTTTAGACCCATGTGTATTTAGGGTCATAGACATATGCTAGATAGTTTGCATAGTTTGCTTAGAATGTTTGTTATAACCATATGTGATGATGTTAAACCTCTGTGATATGCAACTCAGTGCGGGCTTGTTAAACCCACTGCGCCAACGCACTGTATATTGAAATACAATAAATGTTAGATATTATATTTAACGGAGTTATTGTTGCCTGTTTGAGCCCGAGCTCAGATACCTAGACATCCAACACGCTGACAATAGAAAATACCGTAATAAAATTAATTAAATACCCTAATGTCTGTAGCTCAAAAACTAGAGCTGCCAGATAATAATAAATTTGATATTTGGATTTAGCAGACCTCATTTATGCAAAATCAGGTGTAAAATGCTGAAATATACACATGTTCGCACAGTAATATCAATTGTTTACCAATTGCTAGGAAGATATGCACCCAGGACACACTGACAAAGGAAATTGAAACCATGAAGAATGTCTTACACCTGAATGGGTACTCCACAGGATTTATAAAGCGCCACTACCAACAACTGAAACCAAAATCAGACGTAACTACAGTCCCTAAGTTCAAGGTTTCTATCCAGCTAACCTTTCGAGGGGTTGATGTAATGCAACTCTACAGGACCGGCTCATTACAGCAGTCGGCCGAACAATCTGTGCTGCAACTCCAGTTATTGGGTACAGAACCACACCTATTCCCACCCCAGCAGTAAAATAATCTACCCTTCTGTACGCCACATCAAATTGCATTTACCAATTCACATGCAGGTGCGAGTCTACCTACATCGGCAGAACAGAGCGGGCCCAAAACCTCCAAAAAAATTTCCCGGGGTTTTTTGTTTAAAGGCAGGGTTTTAAAA
>JACEFZ010004060.1:0-18215 GCA_014155875.1 Cepaea nemoralis | reverse complement strand
GTCAAAAGCAGGGCAGCCATTTTTACACTATCCTTAATATGTCAACGCGTTCGTCTGCACCGCGAGATCATGTGCTTAACACTCTTGACACTCTTAACAACAATATTGACAAGTTACAAGACAATGTCATGGTTACTGCAATTTCTATCACACGTTTAAAGTTCCATTTGAATCACCCACGTATATTGATAAAGTCATTAAAACATCTTTAGTGTGTTACTCATCGTGTACTTTGCAGTGTCGAGGTGAAGCATAAACAGTGGGAGAGTCCATCATCTCATCTCATCTTGTACCTTGCAGTGTCGAGGTGAAGCATAAACAGTGGGAGAGTCCATCATCTCATCTCATCTTGTACCTTGCGGTGTCAAGGTGAAGCATAAACAGCGGGAGAGTGCCCGTTTAATATTGCCGGGTCCGTTACTGTTTGGATCAGTCCGTGGGAAGACCTAGAAGCAAATATCTGGATGGTTTGGCCTCGTGGAACGGTCGAGACAGAAACACGGAGCTGATCGACGACTCTGGTGATCGGGTGAGATGGCAAAACATGACCGCCCACGCTTAACAGCATGCACATGATGGATGAATGGGTGGTTTATGCTCTATGCTTTCTTAATTTTGCTTTGTCACCGCCATGGGTTGTATTTATTAAGCCTTTTTGAGGCACAATGTAACAACCTATCGTCTGAAAAGACGGCAAGGTGCCAATGAGAACGAGATGAAAGAGACGAGCGGGAAAAAATCCCCCGCCGTCTTATTAGGCCTGTCGCAGGTTTAGCCGGCAATAATCTGACCAAGGGGAGTTCCCCTCTCCCCCCCCCCCCCCCATGGCGAGCCATAGCTGCGCTGGCACATGACCTCGCGGTCATGGTTTCCCGGTCTACACCGCGTGGAGGTGGGGGTTGACTTGTGTAGTCTGCGGGTCATCGGAAAGCTACTAATTTTCACTTTTCACCCCTCCTGGGAGAGGCTAGCCGATCCTAACTCTGTTGGCTGCAGGGCCAGGCGCAGTCCACACCTTGTAGACAGGGGTGTGGATTAGCTGTCCCTATTACCAGCGTCCCTCGCCATCCGGCGAACCCACTCCGACTTCAGAGGTCCTTGTAAATTACGTCCCCACGTCAAGGAAAAGAAGTCAAAATTTTCGTCCAACTAACCGGTGTAGGGTTTGAACCCGCTACTTCGGCATCAGCACATCGGATGTTTAAGAACCAGCAATCTTGTCCATTCTGCCACGCTGACCTCGGTGTGTGACTGCTAATGCCATATGTATGGATGTCGCTGGCGATGCTGTGAAAATGAACGTCGCTATATTGACTTTTAATTAACGAGAGCTTAGTAGAGCAGCATCGTCTTCATTCATCATGTGTCATGCCAGTAAGAGTGGGCGGTCACGTTTCGCCATCTCACGCGATCACCAGATTCGTGGATCAGCTCAGTGTTCTTGTCTCGACCATACCACGTGGCCAAGCCACCCAGGTATCTACTTCTCTGTCTACCCCTTTTTCTCTTCCCCTCACTCTTGCCAGTTGCCACTAAGTTCTCCAGTTTATTTCTTCTCATAACGTGACCAAAGAATTGTAACTGTCTCCATCTAATTTCTTTAATCAGTATACGGTTGTCATCGGGTGGAGGTATGGTTGCAAAGCTGAAACTTAAAGGAATTGACGGAAGGGCACCAACAAGTGTGGAGCCTGTGGCTTAATTTGACAACACGGGAAAACTCACCCGGTCCGGACACTGTAAGGATTGACAGATTGATAGCTCTAATTTCTCTAATCCGTATACGGTTGTCATCGTCTTAACATACATAAAAGAATATATTAATGCACATGCGTATATTCATTAAGTCGCATTTCATTTGCAGGACCCCGCTCCTATAACAACATACGGAAAACTTCTCTGTCATAAGCAAGATGTCCCGCGTCCGATACACCCATCTGGAGATCATCTGCACATTCTGCACCCATGTTTTCTTTGCCGGTGTGACATCTAAGACAGACATTACTACACAATTAAGTCAAATATGAGTTTGTAAACCATGAGAATAGTTGAATTTTGCACACAAGCTATGAAAATGAAGTCTGCTGTAGTTAGTCCCTTGCCAACCCTCCTTCGAGGCATCTTACGGCATGATGTGTAGATTAGAGTCTTAGTACTAGTTGCTTCCAAGATGAGTCCGAGTAACACACTCGGCCGCTTCAGAAATCTCCTGGTGTTAAAATATTTCAATCCTCGCCAAGCTTCATCACAGCGAAGACGATGGTCAATGTTTGCATCTTTGGCACGTCTAATGTCAGACTAGTGCCTGTCCAGGTTGTCCCACAGTGTCTGCCCAGGATATCCCACCCACAGTGTCTGCCCAGGATATCACACAGAGACTGCCCAGGATGTCGCACAGTTTCAGGCCAGGATATCCCACAGTGTCTGCCCAGGATATCCCACAGTGTTTGCCCGGAAATCCCACAGTGTCTGTCCAGGATATCCCACTGTGTCTGTCCAGGATGTCCTACAGTGTTAGTCCAGTATGTCCCACAGTGTCTGCCCAGGATATCCCACAATGTCTGTCCAGGATATCGAACAGTGTCTGCCCAGGATATCCCACAGTGTCTGCCCAGGATATCCCACAGTGTCTGCCCAGGATATCCCACAGTGCCTGCCCATTATATCCCACAGTGTCTGCCCAGGATATCCCACAATGTCTGTCCAGGATGTCCCACAGAGTATCAGTCCAGGATGTCCTAAAGTATCAGTCCAGGATGTCCTAAAGTATCAGTCCAGGATGTCCCACAGAATCAGTCCAGGATGCCCCACAGACTAGTGTCTGTCAGGATGTCCAACAGTGTCTGCCCAGGATGTCCCACAGTGTCTGCCCAGAATATCCCACAGTGTCCGCCCAGAATATCCCACAGTGTCTGCCCAGTATATCCCACAGTGTCTGCCCAGAATATCCCACAGTGTCTGCTCAGGATATCCCACAATGTCTGTCCAGGATGCCTCACAGTGTCTGCCCAGGATGTCCCACAGACTAGTGTTAGTCCAGGATCCTGTATGTGAACGTGTGAGATAACGAACACAGACTCTGACAAATGTAGCTCCTCCTCGTCTCAGCTGGAGTAATAAATAATTCACACACACATTCTCAGACTTGACCTAAAATAATCAACACATCTGCTTTGAACGCCAAAACTAGCAGCCGCGAAATAATCACCCATGGAAGTTCAAGACAAACTTGTAACCGCGAAATAACGGCCCTTTATGTTCAGGGCTATCTTGTGCCCCTGAAATAATAAAGTAGAAATGTCTGATGCAAACTCAACAGCTTTCTGTCGTGAACTAACATAAATAGATGTCTGATATTAACGCATCAGCTTTCTGTCCTAAACTAATGTAAACAAATGTCTTAAGTTAACTCAACAGCTTTATGTCGTGAACAAACGTAAACAAATGTCTCACATTAACTCAAGAACTTTCTGTTGTGAACTAACGTAAACAAATGTCAGATATTAACTCATCAGCTTTTTGTCCTGAACTAACGTAAGCAGATGTCTAAAGTTAAATCAACAGCTTTCTGACGTGAACAAAAGTAAACAAATGTCTTATGTTAACTCAAGAGCTTGCTGGACACATAGGACAGACACTAGACTGATGGATTTATAGGACAGACACTTGTCTGATGGATTTATAGGACAGACACTAGTCTGATGGATTTATAGGACAGACACTAGTCTGATGGATTTATAGGACAGACACTAGTCTGATGAATTTATAAGACAGACACTTGTATGTTGGGTTTATAGCACAGACATTAGTCTGTTGGGTTTATAGGATAGACACTAATCTGTGAGGTATATAGGACAGACACTAGTCTCTGGGAGATCTAGGACAGACACTAGTCTGATGAATTTATAGGACAGACACTGGTCTAATGGATTTATAGGACAGACACTAGTCTGATGGATTTATAGGACAGACACTAGTCTGATGGATTTATAGGACAGACACTAGTCTGATGGATTTATAGGACAGACACTTGTATGTTGGATTTATAGCACAGACATTAGTCTGTTGGGTTTATAGGATACACACTAATCTGTGAGGTATATAGGACAGACACTAGTCTCTGGGAGATCTAGGACAGACACTAGTCTGTGGGACATCTAAGGCAGACACTAGTTTGCGGGACACCAAAGGCAGACACTAGTGTGTGGGACATCTTAGGCAGACACTAGTCTGTGGGACACATAAGGCAGACACTAGTCAGTGAGACATCTAAGGTAGACACTAGTCTATGGGACATCTAGAGCAGACACTAGTCTGTGAGACACATAAGGCAGACACTAGCCTGTGGAACACATAAGACAGACACTAGTCTATGGGACATCTAAGACAGACACTAGAGTCTATGGGACATCTAAGACAGACACTAGAGTCTATGGGACATCTAAGACAGACACTAGTCTGTGGGACATCTAAGGCAGACACTATCAGGCTAACGAAAGAAGGATCGGACCATGGCTGACACTGTGATTCAAATTGTCCCCACTACGAGATTGCAAGACAATCACGGTCATTCCCTACAATGCATGTTGACAATCAGTACCCACTACTAGCACTCACCGCTTGGAGAGCTCGCGTGCATGCTGAGGACGCTTGTGTCTCTTGTCTGTCAGGAAGGGGGCACGCGGTCACCACCCGCAATCCTGCCAATCCTAGATCAGTGAACAATTCTAATCGACGGGTTTCTATAGTAAATAAAAAGAACATCAACACCGAAAAACTCGAATTGTCAGGCGATAACAACAAATAATAACACCATCAAACTGAAAAACATAAATTGTTCGGTATTTACATCAATGAAAACAACAAGGACAACAACAAAAGCAACGTTAACAATAACAACAAAAAACAACAACATCAACACCAAACTCGAATTGTCAGGTTTCTACAATAACAAACAACTACAAAAGCAGCAACAATAAAAAACAAAAACAACAAAAGCGACAACAACAAAAGCAACAAGAACAAAATAAAACAGTAATCAGTCGTTATCTCATTTACTCTCATTTTCTAACCCCTTACTCCGACCCTTCCCACTCCCTTCTCTCTTTTTCCTTCACTCCTTTTCTTTCTCTCTTTTCTCATCAGGTTAACACTTTATCTCTGGCCTTATATTTCCAACATCAACTTTTAATAATAACCGCCCCCCCCCCACCCCCTCCCATTTATCATCAGCCTCACCCACTTATTATATTCCCTCAAATTAAACTTTCGCGTCTTCATACTTGCCTTGTTTTTTATCTGATCCTTACCTGCAGCAATCTTTATCATCCCTTTTCTATTTCCATCCCTGATCTTTCCATCCCTACTCAACCCTCACCCCCATAAGCTGGTGAATTATATTATTATCTCCGGATATCTCTGTTGGCTTCAGATATTGATTCTAAATACAACCCAGCTCTCCTATTCTTTGTGAACTTGGCAAGACGCGATCAAAATAAACTGGGCGAAATAAGCGACAATATTTGCAAGGGGCCAGAAGTTTGTTTATTAGATTCAGACAACAGTATAGACGTAATTTGTGGCTATTTATAAAGGAATATTTAACGGTTTTATTTATTTCTGTGAATGTTAGCGCTGGTCGCGTTAATTTAGCCGCAAATAGTGTCATTGTGGGTGTGAACGTCTTAAATACGAGATAACAATGGATTCAAGCCAGGAATAATTGAGCGATGTGTGGATGTGTGTATCTGCTGTTGTCGTGTTGGAGGTGGGACAATGGTGGGTGTAACGTTTTAGAGCACCAGAAGCGTGGTGTGATGTCAGTTACCAGGTAAGGAGAATGATGCCGATCTCAAGGACAAAGCTGTCGCTGCGGAGTAGTGAATTCTGTCTGTCTGTCTGTCTGTCTGTCTGTCTGTCTGTCTGTCTGTCTGTCTCTGGGATGTGTGGGTGGGTGAAGAGATGTGTGGGTGCGTAGGAGAATATGTGTGAGTGAGGGATATGTGTGTGGGTGGGGATGTGTGGATGGATGTAGAATGTGTGGGTGGGTGGGGGATGTGTGTGTGTGTGTATGCATGAGGGATATGTGGGTCGGGGTGTGTGTTTGGGTGGGTGGGTGAGGGTGTGTGGGTGTTGGTGGGTGGGTGTGTGAATGGGTGGTGGGGGATGTGTTGATGGGTGTGTGGGGTGTGGTATAGGGGTGTGGGGATGTGTGTGTGTGTGTGTGTCGCTTGGGGGATGGGTGTGTGGTGGGGAATGGGTGTGGGAATGTGCGTGTGGGATATGTGTGTGGGTGAATGTGTGTGTGTGTGTGTGGTTGGGGATGTGTGGCTGAGTATAATGGGGGTGGGTGGAAGATGTGTGTGGGTGGATGGGGAGATGTGTGTGTGGATAGGGGATGTGTGTGCGTGTGGATGGGGATGTGTGTTTGCGGGGATGTGTGTGGCCGGGGAGATGTGTGTGGGTGGGAAATGTAGATGTGGATGGGGGTGGGTGTGTGGATGAGGGGTGATGTGTGGATGGGCGTTAGTGTTTTTGGGTGGGGAAGTGTAGGTGGGTGCGCGATGTGTGGGTTGGTAGGGGATGTGTGTCTGTGGGTGGGTGGATGTGTGGTTGGGGGGGCTGGGTGGTTGGGGTGTGTATGTGGGTGGGTTATTGTGTGTGAGTGGGTGTGTGTGTGTAGGGGATGTGTGTGTGGGTGGGGATGTGTGTGGGTGGGGGATGTGTGTGGGTGGAGAATGTTATGTGGGGGGTGGGGGGTGGGTGGTTGGAGTATTATAAGTGCCTGCGGGTGTGTGTTTGGGTAGGTGGGGATGTGTGTGTATGTGGGTGGGGAATGTGAGGGTGGGCGGGGGTGAGGGTGTCTCATAACATGGTTGTATGCATTGTTTATGTTTACAACATTCATTTTACAATGTTTTATTTTTCCTATGTGAATATATAATTCACTATTGATGAATGGAAGATGAGTGATTGGAAGGGCCGAATGTAAGACGGCCCAGCGTGCCCAATTTGTGACCCTTAAAAAATTAAGTGAAATCAAATCAAATCAAATCTCTCTCTCTCTCTCTCTCTCTCTCTCTCTCTCTCTCTCTCTCTCTCTCTCTCTCTCTCTCTCTCTCTCTCTCTCTCTCTCTCTCTCTCTCTCTCTCTCTCTCTCTCCCTCTCAACGGCAACAACAACAACTAAAACAACAACATCAGCGACAACAACAACAACTTCAGTGTAAAATATATAGTAACTTCAAAGTTTTAAATATCAAGTAACTTCAGTGTAATCAGAAAAGACCTCCAGTTTATTGTAGACATTAGACAAATAAGAGTAGGAAGGCTACAAACATAACACAAAAATGCGTCTGAAGGCCTAGCAATGCACGCAGATTGTCGGAGAAACTCGGTTGAGACAGCTGCTTGATCTTGCTGGGTCGGTAGAAGATTTGTCTGGTGTGGGAAACACTTTCTCTTTCTTGTGTATGGTTCCTTCACATGGTTGTTTTGTTGTTGTTGTTGTTGTTGTTGCTGTTATTGTTGTTGTTGTTGTTGTTGTTGTTGTTGATCTTCTTCTTCTTCTTCGTCTTCTTCTTCTTCTTCTTCTTCTTCTTCTTCTTCTTCTTCTTCTTCTTCTTCTTCTTCTTCTTCCTTCTTCTTCTTCTTCTTCTTCTTCTTCTTCTTCTTCTTCTTCTTCTTCTTCTTCTTCTTCTTCTACTGCGATATGTTAGAATTGGTTCTGTGTAGCATGTAATAATTGTTTGTCTAACCTTCCAATGACAAGGATTTATTGCATAAGATGTTCTTCAATTTAGAAAATACAATTTATGTTTTTTTCGTATTCTGTTTTTTTTTTATTTTTAATTTCTATAAAGCATCTTCCATGTGATGTTATTCGTGTGTCTAGATATTAGAATTTCTAAGCTTGCCCCAAACGAAGACCAGATACAGTAACTGTACATTTAGGTACTCAGATGGTGCGTGATGCTGGAAATGACCATGTGTTCACACGATAATCACACGATGTTCACACATTGCTGGCGAACATTTATCGCGCGAATTGGTCGGTCCAGTCACATTCGCTGCCTCCAGGGATTGTAGTTATGTTTCTTTTAAAGCACATTGTAACAAACTATTGTCTCTCTAGACGGTCAGGTGTAAACACAATGTAATAAACTATCGTCAGTCAAGACGGCGAGGTGCCAACAGCAGCACATTTAGGCACGATCTAGTTTTTTTGATATTACCATCACTTCTGTCTTCCTTTTATTCAAGCAGGGCGTCATTTGTTCCACTTTCTACAAAACTGTGCCCATCATTTCCTGTAGTTCCTTCTTACTTGTTGCTTTCAGGATGATGCCGTCAGCATAAGTTATTTATACTATAACCACCAGCCGTGATTCATGGCTTACTATCTGTAGATTCATCACACGTTCACTGTACAATGAAAACAAGTCAATAGAGTGTACATATTACCCCCTCTCATGCCATTATGTAAGCCATGAAATGTTCCTAAATGGTTATTGGTGCTTTTGGTTGATTTTGGCTTATAATATATGTTCTTTATTGTTCGCAGATCTTTGCTCTCAATGTTTAGCTGTTATAATAGTATGATTACCTCCTCATCTTTCATATTGTCAAACGTTGCTGTGTAGTCTATGAAATATAATTACCGATCTGTGTTTACTCCTATGGTTCTTTTCAGTAGTGTCCTGATAATGTATATTGAACTGTTGCATCTATATCTCTTTTCAATAGCGTTCTTGGAATGTGTATTGCAGTGTTTGTGCCCTTTGCCTCTACACATCCACATTCTAATGCTACTGCTGCTTCTAATACTATTAATACGATTACGACTACTTCCGTTGCTACTTCATATTATTATTATTATTATTATTATTATTATTATTATTATTATTATTATTATTATTATTATTATTTCATCATTGCAATATTATTGTGACTGCTGCTGTCGCTACTACTAATGCTGCTTCTGCTACTACTACTACTACTACAACTACTACTACTACTACTACTACTACTACTACTACTACTACTACTACTACTACTACTACTACTACTACTACTATTACTACTACTACTACTACTACTACTACTACTACTACTACTACTACTACTACTACTACTACTACTTCACTTCTTCTCTCCTCGTCATACCACTCCTTCTCATAATATTACTTCTTCTCTCCTCCACATTCCACTCCTTACAATAATATTACTTCTTCTCTCGTCCTGATAATACTAATACAACTGCTGCTGTGCTACAACTGCTACTACTACTAATACCACTTTTACTACAATACTACTATTACTAATAACACCGCCGTCACTACTACTACTAGTATTCTTCTCCTTCTCTTCCTACTACGACTGCTACTACAACAGCTATTACTACATCTAGTATTACTACAACTACCACTGCTACGACTACTAGCACCACCACCACTACTACTAATACTACAATTACTACTGCTGCTACTACTACTATTGCCCTCTCCCTCTCCTCATATATTGACTGCTACTACAACTGTTATTAACTACAACTACCACCGCTACGACTACAACAAACCCAACTAGATATGTTCTATGCTAATGAGACGGATACTCTTACAAACTGTTGCATAAGTTTCAACATTCGAAGAAACATACATTTGTACAAATTGTCTATTGTCGAGGGAAAATAATCAGATTTACATTCTGTTCTCTGTGAAACCTGGCCAGCCGCCGCCGACCTTTCAGAAAGTAGCAGTTTGTCTCACATAATTTCATTGCTGGCTCCTCATGTGCGAGTGAGTATTATCATTGACACATCGGAGGATCCAGTTGGGATTCCTCCAGCAGCTACTGAACCCCGCGAGTTCTGGGGTCCGCTCGTCAGACTGCAATCACTGTTATTCAAGCGATTGGGGTCGGCACTCTTCCACAAATGATATATTTGTCTCCTGATTCGTGACTTGCCAGCAGGCGTTTAGAGTAATGGCGTAGCCAAAACAGGAAATGTACCTAGTTTCTGTGCTTCTAAAAATGGCGATTCTTTCGCATTCACATTTCTTCACATTCACACGGGTGATATTTCACGATAGACTTGTCTGGACAAGACCGTTGTAAGTTGTCTATGTAATGGCTTACCGCGACAGCGGCACAGAATTCAACTTCATTAGCAGGCGTTATGAGTGACCAGTGCACTTATCTGTGCGTGCTTACTAGTTAATCTGCTGCTTTGTCTGTCCTTTAACCCCCCCCCCCCCCCCCCCCGCAACCCCACACCCACCATTGCCCTCATTCCAGCGTAGATCCTTAACTGATTCTGTGCCAAACAAAATGTAAGTTTGAGCCAAACAAACATGGAAGGCGGAAAAGAAGTAGTAGGTGTCGTCTCAGTGTTATGACTTCAAAGTTGCATAATGAATTAGAAACCAGATTTTTACATCCTTATTAGCAGAAGGTTTAGAAATGTCATAACAATCGCAAAAACAGTTCCCAATGCTGACTGTTACGGCGATCACAGATTTATTACAGGAACATTGAGGGTAAAGTTAAAGAAAGTCATGTTTTCACCAGGGAACACTAAATATGATCTGTGTACATTGAAAAATGACAATTTAATACAAGATAGTATTAAGATAGAAGTAAAGAATAGATTTGATATACTGCCTGATCTAGAGATCCTATTTCAAGATGTTGACGATCAATGCGAAATGTTGAAGAATTCAATCAGTTTGGCTGCAGAAACAAATATTCCAAAATTAAAGACAGTGGGTCGTAAGAAATGGATGACTGCAGAAATTTTACAACTAATGGAAAAAAAGAAGACACAACAGAAATCTCATCTCATCTCATAGTGTTCCTCGTATACCTTGCGGTGTCGAGGTAAAGTATAAACATCGGGAGAGTGCCCGCTTATGAGCTTCATGTATCGATATTCCCATGGACTCTGTTATTCCCTGCGTCCATCGTTTACGTGGTCGGCCTCTTCCTCTGTGTCCCTCTGGTCTGTACATCATTGCTTGTTGTGGTATACTGTTAGTTGGTAACCTAGTTGCATGACAAAACCATTTCTTCTTCTTCGTTCATCCGGAGTTTTTTTTTCGGACGTGATTGCGTTGTGCATGTTTACAGCAGAGCTGCGTTCTTGCGCCGTTAGGCCGACACATCCGACTTCTGCGGGCATTTGTTGACCGGGTTAACCTTCCCGGACAACAAAACCATTTGACTTGCTGCCTTGTAATAAAATCTAGCGCAGCTATAACCCCCACTTTAGTTCTGATTTCTTCATTTCTGATCTTATCTCTTCTTGATACATTGAGTATTTGAATAACGAAGACACAAACAATAGATTGCACTATTTATTGCCTGGCATATTTCGCTGCATCTCGTCAGGTACATACTGCAGAAATCACACAACTTACGTGAATTAACTAGATAAATCCTTCAAGTTGAAATATACACATATTCGCACAGTAATGTCACTTATCTACCACGGTAATTTTAAGCTGACTAACATGTCTTTCTGTTTGCACAATTCTGGCTTGCGTTGATAGATCATAATTGCTTCTGCAAATTTTAACAAGCGAGTATTTTGTGTGTTAAACAACACGCGAAATGCAGTGTCTCTGTCCACCACATGGCCACTTTCGACAATGTGCCTACCGATTGAAGACGCCGGGAGCTTCCGGTGTGTCGGCCCCACGAGGCTAGCATCTCCTGTGTGTTGTATCTTGTTGACCCATTGAGGTATGTGTTCTGACACCCGTTTGTTAAGCTGTCTCTCTGTTCTACCAATGTAAACGGCCTGGCATCTACATGTGAATTGGTAAATACAATTGTTTGTGGCGTACAGAGGAACAGGCTCTTTGACTGCTGGTGTAGGAATCGGTACGGTTTTATATCTAATGACTGGAGTTGCCGCACAGAATGTTCGGCCTACTGCTGTAGTAAGCCGGTCTTGTAGACGTTGCATTACGTCATCCCCTCGAAAGGTTAGCTGGATGAATACCTTGAGTTTAGGGACTGTAGTTACGTCTGCTTTGGGTTTGGGCTGTTGGCAGTGGCGCTTTATAAATCCTGTGGAGTACCCATTCAGGTTTAAGACATTCTTCAGAGTTTCAAATTCCTCTGTCAGTGTGTCCTGGGTGCATATCTTTCTAGCACGGTCAAACAAGGTCCGTACTAAGCCCCGTTTGTACTGGACAGGTGTGAAGCTCTGAAAATTTAGGTATTGGCCAGTCCATGTTCCTTTGCGATACACCGATCTTTGAATTGTGCCGTCTGCTCTACGTCTCATTAGAATATCTAGGAATGGTAACGCTTCGTTGTGTTCGTGTTCCATAGATAGAGAGATGTTTTTATGCGTCTTGTTCATTGTGGCCTGAAACGATGTTGCTTGTAGCTCGTCTGTGGTGATAATTAGTATATCGTCCACATAACGACGGTAAAAGGCCAAGTTGTTGATGTCTGAGGATCTCTTTTCTTCTAAATGTGCCATGAAGATTTCTGCTAGAATAGGACCAAGAGGACTTCCCATGGCCACTCCGTCAATTTGGCGGTATGACTTAGTTAGAAAATTGCCAGGCCGTTTACATTGGTAGAACAGAGAGACAGCTTAACAAACGGGTGTCAGAACACATACCTCAATGGGTCAACAAGATACAACACACAGGAGATGCTAGCCTCGTAGGGCCGACACACCGGAAGCTCCCGGCGTCTTCAATCAGTAGGCACATTGTCGAAAGTGGCCATGTGGTGGACAGAGACACTGCATTTCGCGTGTTGTTTAACACACAAAATACTCGCTTGTTAAAATTTGCAGAAGCAATTATGATCTATCAACGCAAGCCAGAATTGTGCAAACAGAAAGACATGTTAGTCAGCTTAAAATTACCGTGGTAGATAAGTGACATTACTGTGCGAATATGTGTATATTTCAACTTGAAGGATTTATCTAGTTAATTCACGTAAGTTGTGTGATTTCTGCAGTATGTACCTGACGAGATGCAGCGAAATATGCCAGGCAATAAATCGTGCAATCTATTGTTTGTGTCTTCGTTATTCAAATTCACTACGGGAATTCATTGTTTTGAATTTCTCAAACGTCGCCTCACATTGAGTATTCTTCTCAGGAATCTCATTTCTTTTGTTGTGATTTTGCTTTTCTCCTTTTCTGTCATTGTCCAGGTTTGGCATCTGTAACATAGAGTTGGTAGGGAGATTGTGTTGTAAAGTAGATTGTGTTGTAAAGTGAACAACAGAAATAATCCTGCCAAATATGAAGAAATTCACAGAAACGTCTGAACATTATGTAAGGAGTCAAAAGAAGCATAGTTTGAGAAGACTTGCATAGAAATTGTAAAACAACACAACAGTAAAAATACCAAATTAATGCACAAAAGAATCCAGGAGTTTACTAATAAAAGAACACGTACATCAGCAGGCTGTCTAAAAAAACAAAACATGGAAAAAAATCATAATAGAAGAAGATCAGATTTTACATGTACGGTCAGATTATGTGAAAACCCTCTATGTTGATAACAGAGAAGAACAGTGTGATATTCGAAATAATAATGAAGGACCATCCATTTTGAAGATGAAGGTTCAGAATGTACTCTTAACCATATGAAAACTAGCAAGACCCCCAGTTCAGACAACATCGTAACAGAAATGATTAATGCTTTAGAAGAATATGGAATAGATCAAGTCACCAGACCGCTAACCACAATATATGATACTGGAGATATACCTCATAAATTATGTAATTATGACTGTATTGCAATCCCAAACAAATCAGGAGCCTTGGAATGTGATAAACATAGAGCAATAAATATAATGAGCCACATCACGATGGTTTTGCTAAGAATTAATATGCAAAAAGTTTAGTTTAGCTTAGTTTAGTCGATGGATCAACATCACGGCACACGAGTGTAACCCATAAGTGCTCCGTTCTACTCCTAACTCAATCCTGAGTCTGCAGAAACTCAGCTCAGTGCACGAATTCCGTAGCACCGGCGAGGATCCTGAAATACTTTGGGTAGATTTTAAACTCAAAATTTGCCCAGGCAGCGCCGTTAGGCTACTCTTTTTCGATTTCCAACTGCCAAGGGATTTTTTACGTGCGCAACAAAACACGCGGGTGTCCAATCTCACTACCCAGAAACCAGGGGAAATTTTATTACTAAAAGTCCACGTGAAATAAATCCCGGTCCTCACCGGGGCTTGAACCCGGGACCTCCAGCGCTCGAGGCGGACACCATACTTCGTGACCACGCAGCCCTCAAAAAATGCAAAAAGTTAGAAAGAAAATAAAACCCGAAATAAGAGAATAACAATGTGGGTTTGTAAAAGGCTAGAGTACAGTAAGTATTATGTGCATGCTGAGAACAGTAATTAAACTGTCCATAGAAGTAAATAAAGATACACATCTTTGTTTCATTGACTAGCACAATGGCTTTCGATCGAGTAAGACATGTCAACATGAGAGAGATGCTTGCAGATCTACAGATTGATGGGAAAGACACTGGACTTGTGAAAACCATATATTGAAAACAACAAGCTGCCATAAGCATTGATAATGAAGTTGGTCAATATTAACCTATTAAGAAAGGTGTGAGACAGGGATGTGTAATGTCTCCAGATCTTTTTCCCTGCATAGTAAAAATATTTTCAGAAATGTACAAGATATGAAAGGAATCAGCATTAGAGGAAGAAACATCAATAAAATTTCATGTGAGATGATACAGTATTGATTGCAGACAATGAGCAATATCTGTAACATTTAGTAGATGCAGTTTTTGCACACAGTGAACAATTAGGGTTGGGATTAAAATTAAATTTATACTGAGAAACATAATCGAACGTTCTATAGAAGTAACCAAAGATCTACACCTTTGCTTTATTGACTATACAAAGGCTTTTGATAAAGTGAGACATGTCAACATGATAAGGATGCTTGAAGATCTACAAATTGATGGAAAAGATCTTAGACTTGTAAAAAACATATATTGGAAACAACAAGCTGCCATAAGAGTTGATAATGAAGTAAGCCAATATCAGCCTATTAAAAGGGGTGTGAGACAGGGATGTGTAATGTCTCCAGATCTGTTTTCCCTGTACAGTGAAAGTATTTTCAGAAATATTGAAGATATGGAAGGAATCAACATTGGGGGACGATGCATCAATAACATTAGATATGCAGATGATACAGTCTTGATTGCAGACAATGAACAGGACCTGCAAAATTTAGTAGATGCGATTGTTACACACAGTGAACAACTAGGGTTAGAATTAAATTGTAAAAAGACACAGATTATGGTCGTCACTAGGAAGGACGAAATACCACAATGTAATATACAAGTAAATGGGAATATTCTTCAACAAGTGAGCAGGTACAATTATCTCGGAACAGTAATAACATCTGATGGGAGATGCCTTGAAGAGATTAGAACAAGAATCGCCATGGCAAAAGTAGCCTTTAGCAAGATGAAAAACATATTGACCAATAAAAAGATGTCAATTGAAACGAGAAAAAGAGTGTTGAGATGCTACATTGAACCTGTACTTTTATATGGATGTGAAGCGTGGACAATGAGCAGTCAGGCTGAAAAACATCTGATGGCTGTAGAGATGTGGTTTCTGAGGAAAATGCAAAGAATACCATGGACAGCCAGAAAGACCAATGAACAAGTCCTTCAAGAAACAAATGAAGATCGTAAATTGATTAGAGAAATTAGACGTAGACAGTCAAAATTTTTTGGGCATGTTATGAGAAGAAATGGATTGGAGAATTTGGTGACAACTGGTAAGATCGATGGGAACAGACCAAGGGGAAGACCTAGAAGCAAGTACCTGGATGGCTTGGCCTTGTGGTATGGTCGAGACAGAAACACGGAGCTGATCCACGACTCTGGTGATCGAGTGAGATGGCAGAACATGACCGCCCACGCTTACCGGCATGGCACATGATGGATGGATGGATTAAATTGTAAGAAGACAGATTATGGTCCTCACTAGGAAGTACGAAATTCCACAATGTAATATATAGGTAACTGGGAATATTCTTAAACTAGTGAATCGGTACAATTATCTCGGAACAGTCATAACATCTGATGTGAGATGCCTTGAAGAGATTAGAACAAGAATCGCCATGGCGAAGGTAGCTTTTTGGAAGATGAAAAGCATATTGACCAATAAAAAGATATCAATTGCTGCTAGAAAAAGAGTATTGACGTACTACATAAACCTATGCTCTTTTGTATGGATGTGAAGCGTGGACAATGAGCAGTTAAGCTGAAAAACAACTACTGGTTGTGGGAATGTTGTTTCTGAGGAGAATGCAAAGCATTCCATGGACAGACAGAACAACCAACGACCAAGTCCTACAAGAAACAAATGAAAATCTGAAACTGGTTAGAGAAATTAGACGTAGACAGTAACAATTTTGTGGACATGTTATGAGAAGAAATAAATTGGAGAACTTGGTGACAACGGGCAAGATAGAGGGGAACAGAGCAAGGGGAGGACATAGAAATAGATACCTGGATGGCTTGACCACGTCATATGGTCGAGACAAGAACACTGAGCTGATCCACAACTCTGGTGATCGAGTGAAATGGCCAATCATGACCGCCCACGCTTAGCGGCATGGCACGCTATGAATGGATGAATAATTAAGGCTAAAATCAAATCAAATCAAATCAACTTTATTTTACTGTATATAAGCCCATGGCAGAGACGATTAATCATCCCATGGCACTCAGTTAACATTGAGCTAGACTGCCAGGTCGACCTGGTCTAAAGTGGGAAGTAAAGGCGACCGGTGTGCGACTGACCACTTCACCCAACGAGGTGACCACCTCACCCAACGAGGGCCGAGTGATGACCACCTCACCCAACGAGGGCCGAGTGATGACCACCTCACCCAACGAGGTGTTGACGAAGTGATGACCACCTCATCCAACGAGGGCCGAGTGATGACCACCTCATCCAACGAGGGACGAGTGATGACCAACTCATCCAACGAGGGCCGAGTGATGACCACCTCATCCAACGAGGGACGAGTGATGACCACCTCACCCAACGAGGTGTTGACGAAGTGTTGACCACCTCATCCAACGAGGGCCGAGTGATGACCAACTCATCCAACGAGGGCCGAGTGATGACCACCTCACTCAACGAGGTGTTGACGAAGTGTTGACAACCTCATCCAACGAGGGCCGAGTGATGACCAACTCATCCAACGAGGGACGAGTGATGACCAACTCATCCAACGAGGGACGAGTGATGACCAACTCATCCAACGAGGGACGAGTGATGACCAACTCATCCAACGAGGGCCGAGTGATGACCACCTCACCCAACGAGGGCCGAGATATGACCACCTCATCCAACGAGGGCCGAGTGATAACCACTTCATCCAACGAGGGCCGAGTGACCATCATCAAGTGCCATGTTGGCTGGCGTAGGCGTTCATGACTCTCCCAAGACCTCGATGTTTGGTTTACAGTATCAACTCCGCTGTTGATATTCCGCATGCCACCGTCTCAATCCATCCAGCATCATTTCTCTTGGTCTGCCTCTTCTTATGACATGACCAAAAAAAACCGTCTGCCTCTTTCTTTTTGTTGTATATAATTTTATACTTTCACTAGCCTCTTTCAGACAGTCGTTGTTGGTTACTTTGGCAGTCCAAGAAATTCGCACCATTCGTCTCAGGAACCACATTTCTGTCGCCTCCAATCGCTTCCTAATTTGTTCATTCCACCCATCATGTGCCATACCGGAAAGCATGGGTGGTCATGACTCGCCATTTCACTCGATCACCAGAGTCGTGGATCAGCTCAGTGCTGCTGTCTCGACCATGCCATGTGGCCAAGCCATCCAGGTATTGTGCACATTTGTTCATTTTGTTCAATTTGATCATTAAGCGTGTAAAATTGTTGTCTAACTTAGTGTATCCCAATTTACTTATTTATTTACTAATGTAGATATTTTAATGAACAAACAAACACGCCACATCAGAAAGCTGGATGCACTCGCTGGACAAAAACCTCGCGCTATTCTCGGCTGATGGAGCAATAACAAACCAAGGTTTTTTACACAATGACAGCTTACGGTGAAAGTTGTGGATTGCCGGTTTGAGATATATCTTTGTTGACACCAAGTTGTCAGCGAGGCCAGGGTTTTAAGTTTTTAACGTGGGAAGACATTTTCCTCGGT
>JACEFZ010004059.1:2500-24199 GCA_014155875.1 Cepaea nemoralis | reverse complement strand
CAGAGAGTCATGCAACATAAAAGACTAAATGTCATGGCAGGGCAGACCAGGTCCTAAGCCTTGGTGAGCAACTGGTCTAGGAACGAAGCTTCGACAGGCGGACAGTTAGAGAAACGACAACGGCAGCAACACAACAGGCAAAGCAGCCCTAATTACCGGACACGAAGAACTTACCACCACAAAGCCAAGAACAGGACGGCGTAGCAGGAGGCACCCAGCTGCAGGTGTCTCCAGTCCCGGATGTTGTACGCGAGCAGATCCAGCAGCAACATCCCGGCGCACCAGAAGAAGTTGATGGTCACCCCAGCCACTGTCCGCCACTGTCTGCCCACCAACTCCATGCCTGAGAATATTCATTGTAACGTGAATCTGCTTGCACACACAGACAGGTTAAAGACGTAAGATCGACTCCATTGCACCGGGTTTATAAGAGCCGAATGCAAGAAGGGCGTCCTGTCTGTTCCACTTTTCACATTCGGCAGTGAGGAACATTTTCTGTGATATTCACTGGCATAGGAACGGAGAATTATGGGGACGACCCTTTGCCGTGAATTTGGAATAACGACTAAGTAACTATATTTCTCTGCATCTCGTCAGGTGAATCAGTTATCAGTTATCAGTTGGGGTATCTTCATTGCACTCCGGACATGTCCATAGGTGCTCAGATCCTCCCCCCCCCCCCCCCAGTATATGCATCAGCGTCCGGTGGCTAATAGTGCCAGTTCTGTGTTGGCTGTGCCGATTCTTACTCCTAAGTCTTTCATCCTGGACAGCGATGTGGAATCACTGACGTCAAAGTCCTCTGTTCTCGCCATATCTTTAAGGACGTTAATAACATCGGCACGATCCATGGGCTGGCCATCTACAGGGGGTGCAGAGCCAGCCAGTTTATCAGCTCGTTCATTTCCCTCGACTCCCGCATGTCCCGGGACGAAGATGAAGGTGACTTTACGGACAACAGACTTACGCAGTGAGTCAGTCCACTGTCTACGTCAGATCCAGCTTCGACCTTCTGAATCATGCTCATTGAATCACTTAGTACACACACCTTGGTATAATGCTGTGATTCTAGCCATATGAAAGCCATACCGTCCATATTCCAGCCATATCGTCAGGTGAATACTGTAGAGTTATATATCAAATAAAGTGAATGTATGAATAATAATACTTTGGCTGAAATACTAAATACAGTTCACAGTCACTGATAATGTTGGAATGTGGGGTATGCTATCCCCATGGTAGTCTAAGATTTAAGAGGAAGTCCGGTAGGTAAAGCTAATCCACACGCAAAATTCAGCTCAGCATTACTAGAAGTAGTGTGTGAATGGACTACGCTTGAGTTCAAAGCGAGAGAGTGCAAAGAAAGAAGAGGAAGTCATGTTTGCATAGCAACTGCTGGAATCGCCTAATCGATAATGCTTCAATATGTGTGATTTACTAGATAATTATTAAGTTCAGTAGTTTGCCATTACTTTCTGAACGACCGACGTCCATACAGTTGGAATCAACGCCACTGCCGGCCCACCAACTCCATGCCTGAAAATACTCACTGTAATGTGAGTGCTCGCACACACAGATAGGTTAAATACGTAAGATCGACTTCATTGCCCCGGGTTTGACAACGCCAAATGTAAGATGGGCGTGCGTACTCAGTTTGTGTCCATTTGAAAATAATGTTTGTTCGTTGTTTCACTCCTGACCCAAAGGAAACATTTGCGCAAAGCACGAACTCCGTATCTCCAGCGACAATCCCCAGGAGTCTGCTACGAGACAGCATCCGTGAACTGACTAACGGGGTTTTGAATCGAACCCACTACCTCCGGAGCGCTAGGCAGCCGGCTGAACCACTTGGCCACGGTGACCCCACGGAGACACAGACATCTGGCGTATGTTGGGTATATGGTGCTAACTTCATAGCTTTCTTTGCAGACACATCGGCACTCGCTGACTGACCTGGTCAATACCACGTGGTCGCTTTTATTTCTCAGAACATTTCCTGATGCCCACCTCAGACAGGCTGGACCTGGCAGCCCGGATCTAATAAGAGAATCTCGCCTCGACGGTCGTTGGAACACGTGATCATCGGGACAGTAGGCACGTATCGTAGCCTCTACCCTACCAGGTCTCCCCCGTGTGCATACGCACACACACCCACATACACACACGCACACACGCACACACACACAAATACATACCCACCCGCACGCACACACACGCACATACACCCATACGCACATACACCCATACACACGCACACACACACACACACACTCACACACACACACACACGGTCTCCACAATTCAGCCCGCGCTTTGTGCATTTATTTTGGGGCACAATGACTATCGTCTGTCAACACGGCCAAGTGCCTAGGTATATATATATATATATAATTTAGAGGAGGCGTGTTGGCGAAGTTGACAGCTGGCGCGGGTTTGACACCCGGGCTCGTCGCTTGTCACAGTGAGTGTCAGATTGGCCACCTAATACTTCCCGCTCTCAGGCCGACAACATGTCATGTCGCTATCCCATAGTGGGAAACTGCTTCGTACAAAGTAACATACCTAGTGATCCAGGAGTCGGAGTGGCTTAGCGACTGTGCTTCTGTCGTTATCTTAAAGGGGCGAGGTTCAGATGTCAGGCGTCTACATTAAGAGTTGGGCGTGGTTTGAGGGTGTTTAAGAACACCACCGCGGAGCAAGCACGAAACATCCGATCATCAGAAGTGGTCTCTCCTCGCCGAATATTTCGACCACTTTATACTATCAGGGGTATAACCTCACCCGGAGGTCAGCATGGCCGAATAGATAAGACCGCTTATTCTTAAACTTCCCTTGTGTTGTTTATCCCATACACCGGTCAGTTGGACTAAACTGTTGACTTTCGTCCTTGACTTGGGGACGTAAATTCCAAGTACCTGTGTGGATTGACCTGATGGCGAGGGACACTGGTAATAGGGAAAGCTAACTCACAGCAAATAGCAGTCCAGAACATTGGACGTAGTGGCTAGATATGATCCAATGGACGACGTTGAAGCCACGTTGCCTTCTTCGTACCCCGTTCGCAGCTTAAGGATCTGTTCAGCATTTGAGGGTGGCGTATCTTAGAGGTTTGTCGCACGTCTGTAGCTGACTTTGTCGTGCCTTAGAGGTTCGACGTCCTCCTGTAGCTCGTATAGGCGTGGCTTAGAGGTTTGGCACCTGTCTCTGGCTCAAATAGGCGTGTCTTAGATGTGTGACGTCGGTCACTTACTTAAAAAAGTACTACATTCGATTCCCCTCTTTTAATGAAACCTGCTATAACAAGTCATCTCCCAAAAACACTGAAGGGGATGAAAAATGTATGATGCTGGAACTCACGCTGAACGAGATGAAACTTTCATGAAGCTGGAACTCACCCAGGACAAAGGCACACAGCATGATGCCCATGTTGCTGACTCCGGTCAGGAACCGGAAGACGACAAAGATGGCGTAGTTGGGGGAGAAAACCACGAGCACGGACGTCAGGATGTGCAGCAAGATGGCGATCATCAAACCCGGCTTTCTGCCTTTTCTGTAATAGACAGGACTTTGTGGTAATAGACAGGATGCTTGTGGTAATAGACAGGATGTTTGTGGTAATAGACAGGACGTGTGGTAAGGGAAAGGACGTGCAGCGACAGAAAGGACGTGTGTTAACATACAGGAGAAGTTGTAGAGAAGCTAGATCGCAGGCGGCAGTTTGGGTGCCACATGATGATAATGTAATTTAAAGGTTCCATGTCCCTTGCAAGACATAGCCATCAATCGCAGCTTGATATTCTAGGCAATGTTACGTTCAGTAGTTTGCCATTGCTAATTGAACGAGAAGTCAACGTGTAAATCCAGGTGACCAATGTGGGCAATGAAACTACTACCCAGGCAGTTTCACAGCCGGCACTCTGAAACTTTCAGTCACGCTGAAATCGCTGTATATGTCTGTCTGTGTATCCGTCCGTCCATCCGTCCGTTCATCTGTCTGTCTGTCTACCTATCTGCCTGTCTGTCCGTCCGTCCGTCTGTTCGTCTGTCTGTTGGTCTTCTCAGTCATGATGATGTTTTCCACTGCCTCTCATCTCTTAACACACCCCCTTCCTATAATTTATAATGTTCTAGTTTCATTAGCCTCTTCCTGCCAATCGTCAGTTACTCTGGCAGTCAACGGAATTCACAACATTCGTCTCAGGAACCACCTCTCCGTAGCTCATATGTATATTATATATATATATTTTTAAAATTCGCATATCCTTTTACGGGACATCGCTGTCAACAGCAGCATCTTTCAGCTGTCTGTTGATTTCTAGGCAAGATTACGCTCAGTAGTTTGCCATTGCTTTCTGAGCGGCCGGCTCAGTTATCCCGCAAGTCACCAACGGGGGACGAACCGCTCCCAGTTCTCGCCCGCTACGAGACTCTGCGTGATAAACGGGATTACGGAGAAAGTGGTGTAACCCCTCGGCCAGAGAGACCGGCATATTATATATAGAAGATGATAATCTGATTATCATGAGGAACCCCTCATCCCACAGCTACATCAGTCCTTCTAAATATAGACACACTGTAAGAGTAAACACACAAACAAACATACAAACACTCACGCATCAGCAAAGATACCAAACAAGATGGACCCCACCAGGAACCCGGCCATGTAGACCATGTTGGCGTGAGACCTCAGGCTGGCGCGTCCACAGACCAGGTCCATCTGTGGACAGACACAGCTGTAAGGTCAAATACCATATTCTACGCTTTAGCCGCCTGTGCATATAGTGCATTGTATTGACCAATGGGAATTCCCAATGTTTAGTGACGTCGTTCGATACAAAATAACCATAACATAACATAAACATAACATAACCTCATATAGCATTACATAATAGTACAAAGTACTACATAACATAAGCATAAAAAAGTTAGTTGCATATCCTTTACATGACGTCGCAGTCAACACCAGCATCGTGTGCTGTTGTGATCTCTTGGCAAGTTTACGTTCAGGAGTTTGCCATTGCTTTCTGAACGACCGGCACCCATACCATTTCGTAAGAAACCAACAAAAGACGGTTTGCTGTCAAGTCGTCTGCAGCTGTGCTTCGAACGCGGGTAAGCGGAATTACGAACTGAGTCCGGAGCCGGCAACATAAGCATAACATAACATAATATAACACAACACAACGTAATATAACATAACAGCACATGTCAGTAACATAAAATAACACCTCATAACATCACATAAGATCTCATGAAATCACATAACATATTATAACATAACATAACACAACACAACGCAACATAACATCACATAACATCTCATAACATAAAATATCGCCCGATACCACAACACAAAAACACACTGCATCACATAATGTCACATAACATCACATCACATATAATGACATAACATATCATCACATAACATCACACAACATCATATAACATAACGTCACATGCCATCACATAACATCACATAGCATCACATAACATCACATACCCACCTGTGGGTCGTCGCTAGAGCTACGGAGATCGTGTTTTGTGCGAGTCATATGGGATCAAACCTGGTGCAATGAAGTCTACCCTGTCGACTTTTAAACGATGTTTTAGCGACCATCACATAACATTACATACATCACGTAACATCACATAAGATCACATAACATTACGTACACCACGTAACATTACATACCATCACATCGCATCACGTAACATCAAATTACATCATATATCCACCGGCACTAGCTGGGTGATGTGACTAGTACCATGCCGGCACTAGCTGGGTGATGTGACCAGTACCATGCCGGCACTAGCTGGGTGATGTGACCAGTACCATGCCGGCACTAGCTGGGTGATGTGACCAGTACCATGCCGGCACTAGCTGGGTGATGTGACCAGTACCATGCCGGCACTAGCTGGGTGATGTGACCAGTACCGTGCCGGCACTAGCTGGGTGATGTGACCAGTACCATGCCGGCACTAGCTGGGTGATGTGACCAGTACCATGCCGGCACTAGCTGGGTACGGCACTATCTGGGTGATGTGACCAGTACCATGTCGGCACTATCTGGGTGATGTGACCAGTACCATACCGGCACTAGCTGGGTGATGTGACCAGTACCATGCCGGCACTAGCTGGGTGATGTGACCAGTACCATGCCGGCACTAGCTGGGTGATGTGACCAGTACCATGCCGGCACTAGCTTGGTGATGTGACCAGTACCATGCCGGCACTAGCTGGGTGATGTGACCAGTACCATGTCGGCACTAGTTGGGTGATGTGACCAGTACCATGCCGGCACTAGTTGGCTAATGTGACCAGTACCATGCCGGCACTAGCTGGGCGATGTGACCAGTACCATGCCGGTACTCCAGTACCATGCCGGCACTAGCTGGGCGATGTGACCAGTACCATGCCGGCACTAGCTGAGTGATGTGACCAGTACCATGCCGGCACTATTTGGGTGATGTGACCAGTACCATGCCGGCACTAGCTGGGTGATGTGACCAGTACCATGCCGGCACTCCAGTACCATGCCGGCACTAGCTGGGTCATGTGACCAGTACCATGCCGGCACTATTTGGGTGATGTGACCAGTACCATGCCGGCACTAGCTGGGTGATGTGACCAGTACCATGCCGGCACTCCAGTACCATGCCGGCACTAGCTGGGTGATGTGACGAGTACCATGCCGGCATTCCAGTACCATGCCGGCATTAGCTGGGTGATGTGACCAGTACCATGCCGGCACTAGCTGGGCGATGTGACCAGTACCATGCCGGCACTAGCTGAGCGATGTGACCAGTATCATGCCGGCACTAGCTGGGCGATGTGACCAGTACCATGCCGGCACTCCAGTACCATGCCGGCACTCCAGTACTATGCTGGCACTAGCTGGGCGATGTGACCAGTACCATGCCGGCACTCCAGTACCATGCCGGCACTAGCTGGGCGATGTGACCAGTACCATGCCGGCACTCCAGTACCATGCCGGCACTAGCTGAGCGATGTGATCTGAACCATGCCGGCACTCCAGTACCATGCCGGCACTCCAGTACCATGCCGACACTAGCTGGGTGATGTGACCAGTACCATGCCGGCACTCCAGTATCATGCCGGCACTAGCTGGGCGATGTGACCAGTACCATGCCGGCACTCCAGTACCATGCCGGCACTCTAGTACCATGCCGGCACTAGCTGGGTGATGTGACCAGTACAATGCCGGCACTCCAGTACCATGCCGGCACTAGCTGGGCGATGTGACCAGTACCATGCCGGTACTAGCTGGGTGATGTGACCAGTACCATGCCGGCACTAGCTGGATGGTGTGACGAGTACCATGCCGGCACTCCAGTACCATGCCGGCACTAGCTGGGTGATGTGACGAGTACCATGCCGGCACTCCAGTACCATGCCGGCACTAGCTGGGTGATGTGACCAGTACCATGCCGGCACTAGCTGGGTGATGTGACCAGTACCATGCCGGCACTAGCTGAGCGATGTGACCAGTATCATGCCGGCACTAGCTGGGCGATGTGACCAGTACCATGCCTGCACTCCAGTACCATGCCGGCACTCCAGTACCATGCCGGCACTAGCTGGGCGATGTGACCAGTACCATGCCGGCACTCCAGTACCATGCCGGCACTCCAGTACCATGCCGGCACTAGCTGGGTGATGTGACCAGTACCATGCCGGCACTCCAGTACCATGCCGGCACTAGCTGGGCGATGTGACCAGTACCATGCCGGCACTAGCTGGGCGATGTGACTAGTACCATGCCGGTACTAGCTGGGTGATGTGACCAGTACCATGTCGGCACTAGCTGGACGATATGACCAGTACCATGCCAGTACTAGCTGGGTGATGTGACCAGTACCATGCCGGCACTAGCTGGGTGATATGACCAGTACCATGCCGGCTGTCTTTACTTCCCCAGACGTTGCCTGATGTCCAGTTCAGGCTGGCTCCACCTGAATGCCCAGATTAGATTTTAAAATTGGCTTCAATGCGGATCCAAACCACGACCATCGTGTAGGCATGCCAGTGCCCGGCCACTTGTCTAGCGCGACTCCCGAAACGTATTAAAACATAATAAATATATCAGTGAAACAAGGATTCAGCCCAGAAAACAGAAACATATAGAACAACTAGCTGACCCGGCCCGGCTTCGCCCATACCCTGGTAGGGAGCATCTCATTTAATTCATATAAGTAGTCATATAAGCTCCCGTTCCCGTTCCCGACTATCTATCTGTCTGTCTGTCTATCTGTCTGTCTGTCTGTCTGACCCGGCCCGGCTTCGCCCAGACCCTGATGGGGAGCATCTCATTTAATTCATATAAGTAGTCATATAAGTTCCCGTCCCCGACTATCTATCTGTCTGTCTGTCTGGCCCGGCTTCGCCCAGCCCCTGATGGGGAGCATCTCATTTAATTCATATAAGTAGTCATATAAGCTCCCGTTCCCGTTCCCGACTATCTACTGTCTGTCTGTCTGTCTGTCTGTCTGTCTGTCCTGTCTGTCTGTCTGTCTATTATTAGAAAAAGCACTTGAAAGATCTTTACATCTTCCCCCAACAATTAACTTGGGTAAATGGAGTGACTCATTTAATTCATATTCGGCCCCTGCTCCCGTTCCCGTTCCCAAAAAAACAAACGACCAGGCCCGGCTTCGCCCAGTCCCTGGTGGGGAGCATATCATTTAATTCATATTCGGCGGAGGGAGGAGGAGGAGGAGGGAGGAGGAGGAGGAGACAGGAGGAGGAGGGAGGAGTAGGAGGGAGGAGGAGTGATTAGGAGGAGGGAGGAGGAGGAAGAGGGAGGAGGAGGGTGGAGAAGGGAAGAGGAGGAGGGAGGAGGAGGAGGGAGAGGGAGGAGGAGGGGAAGGAGGAAGATGGATGAGGATGGGAGGAGGAGGAGGGAGGAGGAGGAGGAGGGGAGGAAGGAGGAGGAGGGAGGAGGAGAGGAGGGAGGAGGAGGAGGAAGAGGGAGGAGGAGGGGGAGGAGGGGGGAAGAGGGAGGAGGAGGGAGAAGGAGGAGGAAGGATGAGGAGGGATGAGGAGGAGGGAGGAGGAGAAGGGAGGAGTATGAGGAGGGGGAGAAGGGGGAGAAGGAGGGAAAGGGAGGAATAGAGAGGAGGAGGAGGGAGGAGGCGGAGGGAGAAGGAGGAAGGAGGAGGAGGGAGGAGGAGGAGGAGGGAGGTGGAGGAAGGAGGAGGGAGGAGGAGGAGGGAGGAGGAGGAGGTGAGGAGGAGGAGGGAGGAGGAGGAGAGCGAGGAAGAGGGAGGAGGAGGTAGGAGGAGGGATTAGGAGGAGGAGGGAGGAGGAGAGGGAGGAGGGAGGAGGAGGAAGAGGGGGAGGAGGAGGGTAGGATGGCGGAGGAGGAGGGGAGAGGAGGAGGGGGGATTAGGATTATAACGCATATGCCTGTAGATAACTGCAGCGAAAAGGTCCACCTATTTGAGAAATATGCAACAATTTTACATATATAGCAATGCTATTAGACGTTATGTCCCCTCGCTATACATACATTATAATGTAAATTAAATATTAAATAATATTAAGTAAATAACTGTTTGTACTCTAAAATAAATATGACAGTTGGCAGCACGGGAATGAGAGGAAGACGTGTAGAACATTTCATCTCAATCGGATGGACCGTTCGCGAACGCATAAAATAAATAAATAAATACATACATACATACATACATACATACATACATACATACATACATACATACATACATACATACATACGTGCGTGCGTGCGTGCGTGCGTGCGTGCGTGCGTGCGTGCGTGCGTGCGTGCGTGCGTGCGTGAGTGCGTGCATGCATGCATGCATGCATGCATACATACATACATACATACATCCATCCATGCATGCATGCATGCATGCATGCATACATACATACATACATACATACACACACATACACACACACACACACACACACACACATACATACATACACACACACATACACCATACATACACACATCACATACACATACATACATACATACATACATACATACATACATACATACATACATACATACATACATACATACATACATACATACATACATACATACATACATACATACATACATACATACATACATACATACATACATACATACATACATACATACATACATACATACATACATACATACATACATACATACATACATACATACATACATACATACATACATACATACATACATACATACATACATACATACATACATACATACATACATACATACATACATACATACATACATACATACATACATACATACATACATACATACATACATACATACATACTACATACATACATACATACATACATACATACATACATACATACATACATACATACATACATACATACATACATACATACATACATACATACATACATACATACATACATACATACATACATACATACATACATACATACATACATACATACATACATACATACATACATACATACATACATACATACATACATACATACATACATACATACATACATACATACATACATACATACATACATACATACATACATACATACATACATACATACATACATACATACATACATACATACATACATACATACATACATACATACATACATACATACATACATACATACATACATACATACATACATACATACATACATACATACATACATACATACATACATACATACATACATACATACATACATACATACATACATACATACATACATACATACATACATACATACATACATACATACATACATACATACATACATACATACATACATACATACATACATACATACATACATACATACATACATACATACATACATACATACATACATACATACATACATACATACATACATACATACATACATACATACATACATACATACATACATACATACATACATACATACATACATACATACATACATACATACATACATACATACATACATACATACATACATACATACATACATACATACATACATACATACATACATACATACATACATACATACATACATACATACATACATACATACATACATACATACATACATACATACATACATACATACATACATACATACATACATACATACATACATACATACATACATACATACATACATACATACATACATACATACATACATACATACATACATACATACATACATACATACATACATACATACATACATACATACATACATACATACATACATACATACATACATACATACATACATACATACATACATACATACATACATACTACATACATACATACATACATACATACATACATACATACATACATACATACATACATACATACATACATACATACATACATACATACATACATACATACATACATACATACATACATACATACATACATACATACATACATACATACATACATACATACATACATACATACATACATACATACATACATACATACATACATACATACATACATACATACATACATACATACATACATACATACATACATACATACATACATACATACATACATACATACATACATACATACATACATACATACATACATACATACATACATACATACATACATACATACATACATACATACATACATACATACTATTCTATTTTATATATAAGATGAAGTTAAGAATTGATGGTTGAAAATGTTCATACATGGTTGAAATTGTGGAATGTAGGAATGAAGGGAGGAAAGCAGCTAAAGACAGCAAGGAGAGAAAAAGAGACTGATATATACAATTAAGATAGAATACAATGACTACAAGAAAAACACAAAGAAATAAATGAAGGAAATAAGGATAGACAGGCAAGTGCAAGGGAAAGATTTATAGGAAGACATGAAAAAGCATGATGATTCAATGATACAAAGGAAAGGAAGACATTTACAACGATAAGGGAAGAATAACAGATATATAGCTAGTGAGAAACAGTCGACAACAACACTATTAAACTACATATGTCAAACAGATTGGAATATATGGGAAGAAAAGAAAGAAATCGACAGACAGACAGACAGACAGACAGACAGACAGACAGACAGACAGACAGACAGACAGACAGACAGACAGACAGACAGACAGACAATGAAAGAAAATTAAAGAGAGGAAGATTGTCAGACACTCAGAAAGAAAATAAGAAAGAAAATAGGAAGAAAGGTAGAACAAAAGTTAAAAATCAAGCAAACCTGAGTGGCGAAAGTGTTGTGGAAGACAGACTTGTCGTATACCCAACGATCACACGGTCCAATGTTGAAGAGCACTTTCTCCTGACCCCGCAGATTGTTTCCGTCAGTGGTTCTTCAATTGATTAATGTATGCAATGGCTGAGAAACTAACATATTGACTGGTCAAGTGATTAAAATATTAACTGGTCATGTAACTAAAATATTGACTGGTCATGTAACTAAAATATTGACTGCTCACGTAACTAAAATAATGACTGGTCATGTAACTAAAATATTGACCGCCATGTAATTAAAATATTGACTGGTCATGCAGCTAAAATATTGACTGGTTAAGTGATTAAAGAATTGACTCGTCATATAACTAAAATATTGACTGGTCATGTAATTAAAATATTGATTGGTCATATAACTAACATATTGACTGCTCAAGTGATTAAAATATTGACTGGTCATGTAAATAAAATATTTAATGGTCGTGTAGTTAAAATATTGACTTATAAAGTGATTATCATATTGACTGGTCAAGTGATTAATATACTGACTGTTAAAGTGATTAAAATATTGACTGGTCAAGTAACTAACCTATTGACTGGTAATATGCCGAAGATATCGATGAGTGCAAAAAATTGAATAATCAAGTAATTAATATATTGACTTTTCGATGTCATTGATGTATTGACAGGCCAAATAACTAATATATTTACTGGTCTTCTAACTGTTATATTGACTGGTCAACAATTGATATATTGACTGGGCAAGTAAATGAAATAACCAGCTGTGTACCTACATAATAACCAGTCATCCAGTCATGTTCCACCCATCCTTCGTTCCACACACCTACGTTAGCAAATGATCAATTCATTCTATTTACTACTTATTTTATCTAATCAACAATTCATTCTATTTTTTAGCAAATGATCAATTCATACTATTTATGTTTGGCAAATCATCAATTCATTCTATTTATTTCAGAAATTATATCTTGTCAGTCAGCGACTCAGTCTTTCCACCTGTCTGTCTGACTGTCCGTTTATTTGTACATCAGCTTACAAACTAATTCACATGTAGTGACTGGCACTCAGAGAAGTAAAAAAAGAGAGACTAGAGAACACAGTGGAAAGCATAAAAAATGAAAAATACAGTTACCCTACCCGGACTCGAACCTATCATCTCCAAATTATGGCAGTTCCTCGCTAAGGAAGTAAGTGTACTTCGGCGCATGACCAACTAGACACCTCCAGTAAATGGTCTCATCATTAGCCTTGTCTATCATCTTCATGAACCCAAACTATGGAATTTGGAAGAATTCGTATCTAACCAATGAGACAAACACATCGTACCGTGATGATGTGTTGAGTATAATCATGAATATGTAAAGAAGAGCACCAATCAATACATATAAATTTGTTTATGAGATGGCTTAGTGATCGCAAGGTATTCCTGAAGTGATATTTGTTTGTCAGTCTTTGCCCCGGCCAGCCCTAGTAAGCTAGAGCTTAGACACATAGGTATGCCTACTCGTATATCTCATCTACCTGTATACCTACGTGACTGCCACCTGTATGCCTTCTCGTATATTTACCTGTATACTTACCTCAGTCGCACCTGTATGTCTACCTGTACCCCTGCCTGTATGCATACCTATCTGTATACCTATCTATATATCTACCTGTCTACCCACCTATCTACCCACCTAATTACCCACATGTCTACCCACACATTTACGTACCTGTCTACCCACCTGTCCACCCACCTGTCTATCCACCTGTCTACCCACCTGTCTACTCACATGTATAACCACCTATCTACCTATCTGCCTTGTACCTGTTTACCAACCTGTCTACCTAGCCGCCTACCTACCTGTCTACCCACGTGTCTAATCACCTGTCTTTCTATCTGTCTTGTACTTGTCTACTCACATGCCTACCCAGCAGCCTACCAATCTGTCTACCCACCAATCCAGCCATCTGTCCACCCACCTGTCTACCTACCTGTCTACTTACCTATCTACCCACCTGTCTACCCACCTGTCTTCCCACCTGTCTACCCACCTGTCTTCCCACATGTCTACCTACCTGTCTACCCACCTATCTACCCTCCTGTCTACCTACCTATCTACCTACCTGTATATCTACCTGTCTACCTACCTGTATACCCACCCGTCCACCCACCTGTCCACCCGCCTGTCCACTCACATGTCTACCTACCTGTCTACCTACCTGTATATCTACCTGTCTACCTACCTGTCTACCCTCTGTCTACCTACCTGTATATCTACCTGTCTACCTACCTGTCTACCCTCTGTCTACCTACCTGTATATCTACGTGTCTACCTACCTGTCTACCCTCCTGTCTACCTACCTGTATATATGTGTAGTCGGTGGGGGATGTATGTGTGTGTGAGGGATGTGTGTGTGTGTGTGTGTGTGGGGGGGGGATATTTGGGAGGATTATTGGAAGTATGTGGGTGTTGGTGGGTTGGGGTGTGGGTAGGGAATGTGTATTTGGGTGGGTGAATGGGTGTGTAGGAGATTGTGTGGGTTGGGAGATGGGTGTTGTAATGGGTGTGGGGGATGAGTGTGGAGGGGGTTCTGTGAATGGGATATGCCTGTGTGGGTGGGAGTGTGTGAGTGTGGATGGGGTAAATGTGAGTGGGTGGAGGATGTATGTGTGGGTGGTGAGGATGTTTGTAGGTGGGGATGTCTGGGTGGGAGGGCAGATGTGTGTGTGGGTGAGAGATGTGTGAGCGGGGATGTGTATGAGGAATTCATGTGGGGGATGTGTGTGTGGGGCGAATGTGTTTATGGGTGGAGTTTTGTGTGGGAGGGGAGATGTGTGAGAGGTGGGGGAGGTATGGGATGTGCAGGTGGATGACGGGTGTATGTGAGGATGGGGGATGTGTGTTTGGCTGGGTAGTTGGGGTGTGTGTGGGTGGGAGGGTAGATGAGAGATGCAAGTGTTGATGGGCGGCTGGGTGATGTGTGGGTGTGAGTGGTTGATGGATGAGTACGTGAGTGGGTGGATGTGTGAGAGAGATGAGTGTATGGTTGGGGGATGTGTGTGTTTGTGGGAAGATGTGTGTGAGCGGCGGATGTGTGTGGGTGGTGGGTATATGTGGGTGGTGGGTGTGTGTGGGTGGGAGAGGTGTGTTTTTGGGTGTTTATGGGTGTGGGGTATTGTAGGCAGGTGGGAGATGTGTTTGTGGGTGGGGATGTGTGTATAGGCGGGGTATGTGTAGTTGAGAGGTGGCGGATATTGCGTGGGTGAGTTGGTTTAGGTTGGCTGATGTGTGTGTGTGGGTGGGGAAAATTGTGAGGGTGCGGGATGTATGTGTGGATTGGTGCGGGATGTGTGGGTTGACGGGGGTATGTGTGTATGGTTCTGTGATGTGTGTTTTGCTGGGTGGTTGCGGGTGTGTGTGTGGGTGGTGGAGAATGTGTGGGTGGGTGTGTGCGTGTCGGTTATGGGATGGGTGGGTATGTATGTGTGGGTGGGGAAATGTGTGGGTGGGGGATCAGTGGGTGGGTGGCGGCCTGAGTCTGTGTGAGTGCGTGGAGGTATGTGTGGGTGGGTGGGGGTGTGGTGGGTGGCTGCGGATGTGCACTGTTTATGTTTACAACTTTCATTTGACAATGTTTTTTTTCCCCATGTGAATGTGCCATGCGTAATATGCATTGTTTATGCTTACAAAATCCATTTGACAATGTTTTTTCCCTATGTAAATGTAACATGCACATTTGAAGAATGAAAGATGAGTGATCGAAAAGGCCGAATGTAAGACGGGCCTGCGTGCCCAATTTGTTACCCTTTTAAAATAAAGTTCGTTCGTTCGTTCGTTCGTTCGTTCGTTCGTTCTACCTGTCTACCCTCCTGTCTACCTACCTGTCTACCTACCTGTCTACCTAACTGTCTATCTACCTGTATATCTATGTATATCTACCTGTCTACCTACCTGTCTACCCTACCGTCCACCCATCTGTTCACCCGCCTGTCCACCCACATGCCTACCTACCTCTCTACTTACCTGTCTACCTACCTAGGTAACTGTATTTTACACCGGGCAAGCTCTCGTACTCCAGTATCTCCACTGTGACCTTCGAGGTTCCAGGGCAAGGTCGCATTGATGTTTTCAAGGTGAAGATCATCTTGTATTGTGTACGTATCATTGCTCCAGCCCGGAATGGCGCATCTGCGGTGTCCGTAATATGCACATTATAACACAGTATACACGCATTATACGCATATTATACACATAGTATACATATTGTTATAGTCCTTACAAGGACTAGTATGGTCCTCATAAGGACTGGTATAGTCCTCACAAGCACTGGTATATTCCTCTCAAAGACTGGTGCTGAACCCATTTAGTCCCCACAAGGACTGATATATAGTCCTCATAAGGACTGGTATATTCCTCTCAAGGACTGGTAAAGTCCTCACAAGGACTGGTATAGTCCACAAAAGGTCAGGTATAGTCCTCACAAGGACCGTTATATTCCTCACAAGGACTGTTATAGTCCTCACAAGGACTGTTATAGTCCTCACAAGGACTGATATGGTTCTCACAAGAACTGGCATAGTCCCCACAAGGACTGGTGTTAAACCCATTTATCCGCCAGAGGTTGTAGGTGTACAAGAGTGGTACAAACACTTGAGAGTCGTGGTAGCGTGGTGGCTAGATGCTCGTCTGTCGCCCGGTGGTCAGGAGGTCGATTCGCATCAGGGCGGGTTGGAAGTTTCAAAACTGGCCTCGATTCCCAGGCCAACCCAGCCTAAAACAGGTACCAGGAAATGCCTTGGGGGGTAAAGGCGGCCGGTGTGAGACTGACCACCTCCAGTGTCGTTCGGTCTTCACAAATATGGGCGCAGTGTGCCTTGGGGCATGGAAGAGGGACTTGTACATTTTAGAAACACAAGCACACACACAAACCCACCCAACCACACACACGCACCAACAATCATCCATACACACACCCGTACACGTACCCAAACCCACCCACCCACACACATTCACCCACCCACACACACACCCATACCCACCCACCCACACACACCCATACAGACCCACCCTAACACACCCATACCCACTCACTCAATCACCCGCCCACCCCACCCACCCACACCCACCCACCCACACACACCCACACACACCCATACCCACTCATCCACACACCCATACCTACCCACACACACATACCCATACCCACCAACACATATTCACCCACCACACAAACACACATACCCACACACCCACACGCACACACCCACACCCACACATCCACCCACACAGTCACCCACACACACCTGTAATAAAGAAAGCGCCGGAGACAAGTATAAAACAGGTGTACAGGTGTACACACACACACACTCATACATACACACCTGTGATCGGGAGCCGCCAGGATGAAGACAGGTAGGAGAGTCTGTACGGAGACGGCCATCACCGGCAGACAGGTAAGAATGTAGACCCTCACCTGATAAGGCCCCAACTCTCCCAGGTGTTCTATCAAATCGTCATACTTCATGGCCCAAGTGTATTTCTGGTCCACCCTGTGTGACATATGCAAGTCTGTAATATGTGAGAAATGTATCTACTACACTCTGTGAGAAATTTATCACCCCCACTCTGTGAGAACACTCCCTGGCCCACCCTGTCAGAACACTATGACCCACTCTGTGAGAGCACTCTCTGACCCACTCTGTGAGAGCACTCTCTGACCCACTCTGTGAGATCACTTTCTGACCCACTCTGTGAGAACAGTCTCTGACCTACTCTGTGAGAACACTATGACGCACTCTGTGAGAAGTATTTATGAGTCTTTGTGTCAACGCACATGCAAACACCTGACAAACTGCATCTATCTGAAAACAATACTTGTTTCTATGGTTCATGACAAATAAGAGAAACAACGACATTTAGAATCGTGGATCTTACAGCTGTACATGTTTTTATGTACAAAACTGAGCTTTGGTGCCTGCTTAAATAGCAACTCGCGTGATTTCAGTTGTTTATCATAGCAACTACAATTATTTCAGCTGTTTATTACATCGATTCATTTGATTTCAATTGCTTTTTAAGCGATACAAGTGACTCGCAGTTATGTTTTTTGCAGCAACTCATGTGATTTCAACTGTTTATCACAGTGATTCGAGTAATTTTGCTCTTTGTAACTGTGATTCACGTGTCTTCAGCTGTTTATTACAGTGATTAATGTGATTTCAGCTTTTTATCCAGTGATTCGGATCATTTCAGCGGTTTATCACTGTGATTCAAGTGATTTAGGCTGTTTATCACAGTGTTTCAAGTGATTTCAGCTGTTTAATTCAGCTTAATAAATTCAAATATTCAGGGGGCGAGATGGAATGAGGGGCATAGAAAATGCTTGACAGAGATTAACAGCAAAACAAGAAGAGCAAAAACTGTATGTCAGAAAAAGAAAAAGCAAACTACCTAATGTAATAAGTCGCCGGCATTGAATGTTAGAAAGAGATGATTGAAATGTTATTAAGAACCAGTTCTGCTGTATGCAAGTGAATCATCAGACGTGAATTAACAAATTAGCAAGAGCTCGGAAGTAACGTATATGTGGTCCCTTAGACGAATGTTGCGAATTCCTTGGACTACCAGAGTAACTAAAGACGATTGATTGCCTGACAGGAGCTAATGAAACTAAAGAATTACAACTGTACCACAGAGACGGTGCTCTTTGCTCATGTGGCGAGAAGAGGGGCATTAGAAGGCAGTCTTTCGACTGGAGCAGCGGGTGAGGAGAGACAGGGACAGACCTCGATAACAGATGCGATATAAAGGTGTGAACGTCACCATAGGGCAAAGCACATCACACACACAACACACACACACGCACACACACACACACACACACACACACACACACACATATATATATATATATATATATAATACGTGTGTGTGTGCATATATATATATATATATATATAATATATATATATATATATACATATATATATATATATATATATATATATAGAGAGAGAGAGAGAGAGAGCGAGCGAGAGAGAGAGTGAACGTGTGTGAGAGAGAAAGAAAGACAAAGAAAGAGAGACAAAGAGAACAAGAGAGAGAGGTGAGTGAAGAGTAAGATGGAGAGAGCGAAATAGAGAGAGATAGAGAGAAAGAGAGTGAAAGCGAGAGATGGAGAGAGAGAAAGGGAGGGTAAGAGAGAGAGAGAGAGGGGTGGGGGAGAAAGAGAGAGAGAAGGCGCAAGAGAAAGAGACAAAGACAAAGAGAAAAAAGAGAGAGAGAAGGCAAAGAGAAAGAGAGAGAAGGCGAGAGAGAAAGAGAAAGAGAGGGAGAAAGAGATGAAGAAAGAGAGAAGGCGAGAGAGAAAGAGAAAGAGACATAGACAAAGAGAACAAGAGAGAGAGAGAGAGAGAGAGAGAGAGAGAGAGAGAGAGAGAGAGAGAAAGAGAAAGAGGGAGAAAGAGAGAAAAATAGAAAGAGAGACAGCGGGACCAGTAAGAACGGCACAATACATATTGCCTACCTGTTACTGCAACAGTATGGTCATGTGACTACATCACCTGGACTCGGCGACAACAACTGGAACAATCCAAGGTATTTGCAGAATGTTCCGGCAGCAACATTGGGCCGGCAGCAACGCCTGGGGTTCTTTCGCACTCTGTCAAAGGTCACCAGGTTAGTGCCACGTGGGGTGTATGAGGTCAGAGGGGATTTTTCTCATTACCAGTGTCTGTCGTCAACAATGTGGTGTCACCACGGAAGGCATGTTGATTGGTTCTGGGAAATTCATCGGTGTGGTTCTGTCAGCAACGTCGGGCGCTGAACACCATTAAACGCACGCGCGCGCACACACCACACACACGCGCACACACGCGCGCGCACACACACACACAACGCTCTCTCTCTCTCTCTCTCTCTCTCTCTCTCTCTCTCTCTCGTTCTCTTTTTCTCTCTATCATCCTCCTTCCATCTGTCATAAAACTGTCATTTACTTCCAGTATAGTACCTTGCGGTGTATGGCAGAGGGATCTTTGAGCCTGAAGAATTAAGGTCGCCTGGCTAGTGCTGTCGCCGCGAACTGTGCAGGTTCGGATTTTCTTTTCCCCCGACAGGAAAACATCCCACACCTTACCGAGGATTCAAACCCAGGTCTCCCGAAGGAGAATCCGGCGCTCTAAGCCACTCGGCCAGCCGCTCCTCCTCTACAATATAGGACAAATTGAGATCTCCCTGCCAGCGACCATCGCCATCAGGCTGTCACCTGCAGCCATCAGTGTCTGTCATCCTGCAGCCATCAGTTTCACATTCCCAGCAACTCTGGAATGTCGTTTTGTGAAATCTGTTGACAGCCACAGGTCGCCTTCTTATTCTTGGTCTTCTACATCCCTACTCCTTCTTCTACACCTCCTTCTCCTTCATTTTCTTCTTAAACACCTCCTCCTCCTCCTTTTTCTTTGTCTTCTTCGTCTACACCTCCACCTCTTCCATTTTATTCTTGTTGTTGTTACACTTCGCTTCCTGCTTCCAGCACCAACTCCTCTTCTTCTTCATCTCCTCGTCCTCCTCCTCCTTTATGTCCTTCTTCATGTCCGTCTCCACCAACATTCTACAAAAACAACCAAGGAACATAAATGAAGCACTGGAATTATATAAACAATTACAATCTATGATCACAGCTATGCTGGGGGAAATACGGGGGCTTAAAATGAAAACCTTAAAAGTGTGATAAGTATCACAATAACCGCACCATTTGTCTTGGTAGTTAGTTGTATATCATTTACAGGACATTGCAGCCAACCCCCAGCATTTGTTGGCTGTTTGTGATCTCTTAACAAGTTTACGTTTAGTATGTTGTGATGTCAGTTCTTAGTCAGATATGACTGAGCTACCGTATGACAGTAGACGGTACTACCTGCTTTCTGTTAGCGCCGAATGTTGGGCGGTACTCACAAAATCGACACCCCACATTGTGCTAACGGCTTCCGGCGGATGAGCCCAATTGGGTGTAGGGAGGGGGAGGGAGTACAAGCTTTATCCTGGTGCGAGGAAATGCAAACTAACGACTAATGTCATGACAGGGCAAATCAGGCCCCAAACCTTGGTCGGCAACTGGTCTAGGATGGATGCTCCCATGCTGACAGAGAATTGTTTTGTTGATTCAACAGCTTCTGCAGCAGTCTTGTTCCTGATGTATTGGAGTTACCTTTCCTCTGGAGTGAACTAGGCAGGCCGAGGGAGTGATCATGCTGCATGAGCAACACATGGTCTCTACAATTCAGCCCAGGCTTTGTGCTATGGAGAGGTATAAGTGCATCCCCGTCCTCACCTTAAATTTTAGTTATTATGCCTTTTTTTAAAGCTCAGTGTAACAAACTCGTCTGTCAAGACGGCAAATT